>CM038794.1:884956-971900 GCA_021764765.1 Vicia sativa
CAAAGGAGGGGTCAAGGGTTAAGATTAGGCATCTGCGATAAACTATACTGCTTTTATTTACCCGATGTAATCATTTTACATTCCGTGCTTTTGAACAATTTATGTTTTTGAATAATTCTTTATTATGCATGTCATTTTCGTTTGCGTGTTTATTGACGTTTTTAACGAATTACGTGTCAAATCTTTGTGTTTATTACCTACATTACTATTTATTAAAAACATATATATATATATATATATATATATATATATATATATATATTTAATCCATCGAAGTCACATTATTAATACTTATATTCCCAAAATTGGTGCTTCATCAAATAGAGCTTCTTTATCAGCGTGTGAATTCGTGAAAGTGGGAAAGTACATAGCCATCACCATGTGTGCAAGGCGACAGAGTTAACATAAAATTATACCTAGTTCACCTATGAAATTCACGGTCAAAGACAACAAACAAAAGGAGTAGTAACCTATTAAGACTTATTTACATAAAAAAAAAAAATACATGTTGCACTTCTTTTCTTCAACGATCAAAGTTCTGAGAGATATTGCCCACCTTCACATTTGTATCAATCATACTAAAATAAAAGAGCTATCTAAGTTTCAATACTTCATTAACTCCTTAAAGATGAGGTTGCAAGTTGGAACTTTGAAGAAGATCCTTCAAAGTAAGCACATGATTTGAAACCGGGACAGTCTATTGCCTATTCAAACAAAAATATTTAGTAGACAACAAGCAAGAGAAGATTATGCATTTGCTAATGCGGATCAATCACACAATCTAAATGATTTTCATAATTGATAATCTATGTTCTATTTTACAATTCTACGAGATATATCCATCAAAATACGACTTCCTATACATAATGAGATTAATTTCAACAAGGGAAACTTTCTTTGCTAATGTTTTGTATAAAAATAGATAAAAGGCTTGGTGTTGATTTGATGATAAGTGAATACAATGAAATTGAATACAACAATGTTTTGCCTTTGGTTTCTCTACAACAACAATGTACTCAAGTTGGTTCTTTATATCCAGAAATAAAACAAAGCTAATTAGGCCGGAAACAAAACTCGGAAGTTTGATAGAGATGAGACATTTTGACAAACAATGAGCGTGCATAAAAACTAAGAGGTGGCGGCACCACCACCACCACTGAGGAGTATTAGAATCGATGTCGTCCTTTGGAGTCATATGGTGACTTCAACTCGAACTCATCTCAGGAAGGATGCGAACATAATTCTTTGAATCTTCCGGAGATATGGCCGAGATGAGGTCTTGGTTGTCGAGGAGGACCGGGAACATGCCGTTGGGGAGGATTGATGATGAGACCTTGGTGGACCCATTTACGCTCATTTGGCTTTGTCGGGAGTTATTGGGTCTTAGCGGCGACGTGAAAAGGGAGGGAGGGTTTAGGAGGCGGAGGAGGACGGAGGAATGTGTGGTTGTGGTTGTGGGAGTGAGAGGATAAGGAGGATGAGCGATGATGAATGATTGGGCGTGGAATTGGATGAAGATGAAATTGACATGTTTGATGTTTGATGATGGATTTCAAGAGTTAAGCTTTTAGTTAATTTGAGGAGATTGATTGGGGGTGTGAAGATGGGATTTGTGTGTGGGAGGATAAGGTTTTCGAGAGACTCTAATAATAAGGAGATATTTGATTTCTTAATGTGAAACTCAAATATGTAATAGGATCGAGGATTTCTTAATCCATCTTATGCTTTCTTAATCCATCTTATGCATTAATTATATACTATATAAATTTTTAATATTTTTGGTTATGGAAATAATAAAGCGGCGTTGATTCTTTCCTCCTATAGAAAATTCTCTCAAACTCTCTCGACTCTTATTTCATCAATCCGGTTTTTGTCAAGAAATCATCGGGGATCATCAGCGGTGGGTGGATAAAACATTTTAAAGTCATCAAGGAAAATCGGCATTTTTGAGATTGGTCCTGAGTCCTGGATCCTGGGTCCTGGGTCCTGGGCCTGGGCCTGGGCCTGGGCCATGGGCCAACCTGAATCCCTGGGCCTAAACCTCCCTAAACCTGGGCCTGGGTCCTAAGTCCTGGATCCTGGGCCTGATCCTGGAGTCCTGGATCCTGGGCCCTGGGCCTGGGCCTGGGCCTGGGCCTGGGCCTGGGCCTGGGCCTACCTCCTGGGCCTGGGCCACCTGGGCCTGGGCCTGGGCCCTGGGCCTGGGCCCTAAACCTGGGCCTAAACCTGGGCCTGCTGGCCTGGGCCTGGGCCTACCTGGGCCCTAAGCCCTGGGCCCTGGGCCCTAAACCCTGGGCCAGGCCACTAAGCCCCTACAAACCCTAAACCTAAACCCCAAACCCTAAGCCTAAACCCCAAACCACTAAACCCTAAAACCACAAACCCTAAACCTAAACCTAAAAGGTGTCTCATCTGTACATGGTAGAGGATGTTCCGGAATCCATCGAGGCGAGTTCATCGAGATCTAGAGGAAGAAAGCTGGGGCATCGTGCTCGTAGCGTGTTGCTTATATGTCGTGTATCATGGAGCTTGAGTAGGATGGTATTGACAAATGATTGTTTTCGATGGATCCGATGTTAGAGGTATTTTAGGCCACCATGGCGGAGGCTCGAGTGCTCTATCATCGGAGGCGTGACCCTCGAGTGAGACCGACTCATCACCCGCCATACCCGATGGTTATGTTGATGATGCACTTGTATTTTGGTTTAGTTTATTTGGTCTTATATTATATCGTATTTGTATTGCTTGGATTGCATTTTGGATTACTTGGATTATATTGATATGCTTGGAATATATTATGATTACTTGGATTATATTGATATGTTTGGAAAAAAAACATTCATTACTATCGGAAATTTTAAAGCTAACCAAAAAATGTGGCGTAATCAAGATGGAAACTTCTTTCCGAAGGAAAGGATAATGAAGTTGGATATGATGCTCCCACTCTCATCATGTTCATCTCGATACCTTCTTAGCATGCACTTCGATGATGAGTGTCGATCTTGTTAGAGCTAGATACTATCGAATCCAAATCAATATACTTTCATGGTGCCATATTAAAATTTCATTATAATATCAAAATTCCACTCAATTTATTAAATTTATTGTGGCTTGTGTGATCTGATAATTTTAAAGATCCGGAAGTGCGAGTATCGAAATTTAAAATTTCGGTAAGTGCAAAATACGGAAATTTAAATTTCCGATAATATTTTGTTTGTATTTTATAATTTCTTCTTGAATAATTTAAAAGGTAAAATAGCTAACCGACTTAATATATAAATAGAATAACTATCAAACATATATGCATGAAAAACAAATTACAATGGTTCTACACAAATGTTTGAAATGTCTGAAGCATCTCATATTGATTCTCATGCTTTTAAGTCATTAGTACAATTTTGTCTTCAACGAACAATATTGAGGAGGTAGCGGCAATCGGGGTTTCAATCTTACATGACAATGATTATTGTTGACAAAACCAATAACAATGATTATAT
Organism: Vicia sativa; assembly: GCA_021764765.1. Classification (NCBI taxonomy): domain Eukaryota; kingdom Viridiplantae; phylum Streptophyta; class Magnoliopsida; order Fabales; family Fabaceae; genus Vicia; species Vicia sativa. The sequence goes on from CM038794.1 coordinate 888,454, forward strand.
GCCTACTTGAGTGGAGCATTGATTAGTGAAAAATGTGATGTTGAAATTCACATAAATGAAAACAAGTACAATATTGTATCTTGAAGCAATCATGTAACCCATATTAGGAATCAACATCCGTTTTCCTATCTTACATCAAGTGTTCTACTTATGCAATTCCTAGTAGAGATAGTGTCATTGAACAACTTGAAAAATAATTGAACATGTTGATGGACTAGAGAATCTAACTTCTTTCAAACAAAGTCCATAAATCTTTCTCTCATCCTAATAAAGATGAAATACAACGGAAACCACATTTTCTATCATTCACAAAATCAAGGCGTGTAAGAAGATATCGACTACAATATTGAATCGATTATTTATACTTTAACATGTATTTCTCTTGGTGAATTAGGATCAATAACATTTCATTTTCATTGCACCTCATTTCTCAATATGTATGTTGCTCTAGCTTTATATACATGGGTAATACCGTGAGGTTTTACGGATCTTTGTCTTAAAAGCAAAAATGATGTGCCTTGGTGCCATATTGTACTTTGTCATGTCATTAAACTTTCTTTAATGATCTTTTAGGCGTGACAATATGTCACGACCTTCAAATCTGGTCTAGTCTATGATTGTGCATACCATATTGAAATATGGCAAAGTAGGCGATATTTCAATATCGAGCTACTTCCCATATTTCAATAATTCTTCTTGGGGACTGCGGGATTAGAGATTAAATCTCGAGGATCTCTAATTCTTCTTGGGGACTTCTTGAGATGAATATGAGACAAATATTTCCCCTTGTGGGGATGGGAAGCATCATCGTGCTACCTCGTTGACATCCCTAGGACCTTGACACCTCCCTCTTGATTGAGCATGAGGCTTTGAACTTAGGAATCATTGAAAGGACAGGTCACGGCGGTAGTCATTGTATAGAGGAAGGTTAGAGAAGCATCGAGTGTGGCGGGATACAAGAGGCAAGGAGGGTCGAGGGTTAAGATTAGGCATCTGTGATAAACTATGCCTTTTTTGTTACCGATGTAATCATTTTACATTGCTTTTGAACAATTTATGTTTTTTTGAATAATTCTTTATTATGCCGTATCATTTTTCGTTTGCGTGTTTATTGGTTTTAACGGATTACGTGTCAAATCTTTGTGTTTATTACCTACATTACTATTTATTAAAAACCATTATATATATATATATATATATATATATAATCCATATCGAGAAGTCACATTATTAATACTTATATTCCCAAAATTGGTGCTTCATCAAATAGAGCTTCTTTATCCAACGTGTGAAGTCATGAAAGTGGGAAAGTCTTTACATAGCCATCACCATGTGTGCAAGACAGCAAGAGTTAACATAATTATACCTAGTTCACCTATGAGAATTCAGGTCAAAGACAACAAACAAAGGAGTAGTAACCTATTAAGACTTATTTACATAAAAAAAAAACCATGTTGCACTTCTTTTCTTCAACGATCAAAGTTCTGAGAGATATTGCCCACCTTCTACATTTGTATCAATCATACTAAAATAAAAGAGCTATCTAAGTTTCAATACTTCATTAACTCCTTAAAGATGAGTTTGCAAGTTGGAACTTTGAAAGAAGATCCTTCAAAGTAAGCACATGATTTGTTCGACCGGGAAGTGCAATCTCATGCCTATTCAAACAAAAATATTTAGTAGACAACAAGCAAGAGAAGATTATGCATTTGCTTTAATGCGGATCAATCACACAATCTAAATGATTTTCATGGGTTGAAGAAATCATGATACCTAATGTACCAAACACATAACATGACACAAATTCTACGGATATATCCATCAAAAACGACTTCCCTTATACATAATGAGATTAATTTCAACAAGGAAACTTTGCACAATGTTTTGTATAAAAATAGATAAAAGGCTTGGTGTTGATTTGATATGCAAAGTGAATACAATGAAATTGAATACAACAATGTTTTGCCTTTTGGTTTCTCTACAACACAATGTACTCAAAGTTGGTTCTTTATATCAAATAAAACAAAGCTAATTAGGACGGAAACAAAACTGAAATTTGATAGAGATAGAGACATTTTGACAATGAGCGTGCATAAAAACTAAGGTGGCGGCACCACCACCACCACCGGAGGTATTGGTCGACTATCGTCCTTTGGAGGGAGTGGTGACTTACTCGAACTCTATCTCGGGAAGGATGCGAACATAATTCTTTCGAATCTTTCGGAGATATAGCCGAGATGAGGTCTTGGTTGTCGAGAGGACACGGAACATGCCGTTGGGAGGGATTCGATGATGAGACCTTGTGGACCCATTTACGCTCGCTGGCTTTGTCGGGAGTTATTGGGTCTTGGCGGCGGTGAAAAGGAGGAGGAGGGTTTAGGAGGCGGAGGAGGCGGAGGAAGTGTGGTTGTGGTTGTGGGAGTGAGAGGATAAGGAGGATGAGCGATGATGAATGATTGGGTAGGTGGATGAAGATGAGGTCGACATGTTTGATGTTTGATGATGGATTTCAAAGTTAAGCTTTTAGTTAATTTGAGGAGATTGATTGGGGTGTGAGGAAGATGGGATTTTGTGTGGGGAGGGATAAGGTTTTCAGACTCTAATAAGGAGATATTTGATTTCTTAATGTGAAACTCAATATGTAATAGGATCGAGTTTCTTAATCCATCTTATGCTTTCTTAATCCATCTTATGCATTAATTATATACTATATGAAATAATATATTTGGTTATGGAAGTAATAAAAAGGCGATTGATTTTCCTCCTATTGTAGAAAATTCTCAAAACTCTCTCAACTCTTATTTCATCAATCAGTTTTTGTCAAAAATCATCGAGAGATCATCAAGCGTTGGGTAGATAAAACATTTTAAATGTCGATCAAGAAAAATCAACACCGATCAATCGGGGTTTGTTGTTTTTAACATTTGAGTTTATGTATTTCTCAAATTAGTGAATTAGGATTCAAAATCTATTGTAGCTAAATATCATCACTATAAGTCATAAGAAAATTGTTTCTACACTTTATTTGATGATCGATGCATAATTTTAGCACATTTGTGGAGTGAGAGTGGTAGTTCGTTACGCTTTCTCGCTTGAGGGCCAGTTTATTCTCGGTTTTATAAGAACAAAATCGAAAGTGTAATTCGGTTTCTTTGAGTCACAAGCAATGTTTAACACATGTATCTTATTTTAACATTTTTCTCAATTATGCAGGGAGCAATGGTGAAAAGGCGTAGATTGAGGCATGTCGAGTGCACAACATGTTTTGTGCGGGAGAAGAAAGAGTGAACCTTTACACTCCATACTCTGGAAGGAATATATCGGATACATCTTCTACTACTTGACTTCCGATCGTCTACTTCTACACCATCTAAATGGTCCTCATGGCGGTGATATTCTCGATTCATGTATACCCTGTCTTCCTTGAGGCGCACTTCATCTTGAGTATTTGGTGGAATCCCATTAGGTACTAAGGCGACACAGAGTGTCGGACATCTACGACCTTGATCTATCCGCCATCTAAGGTGAGACTGAGGCTACAGTGACACGGATGTCGGACCCTGGGATTGCACCTCGAGGCCTACGGTGCTGGAGGATGACCTTTTGACTTATCAATGCTACCTCTTTATCCTAGTCATGTAGCTAGATATATATGGGATGAACAAGTATGAAATTTTTCAATTTTAACTATGAATTTTATTATCAATTTTAACTATAGAATTTTATTTTGCAAAAGGCGCACTAAGGTCATCAATCATGGTGAATATCGGCAAACTTATTACGCCTATTGAGCCATGGTTTGATGACTTCTACGTCTACAAGGTTGAAAGATCGACCCTTTATGGATACAAAGTGGTCAATGGGGATGATCGGCGCTTTGTTTACATATGACACCATGAGGCATCGTGGTTCATCTACCATGTGGTAGAGTGATCACACTTGATGATGTTAGTGTCTAATTCATTTTGCCGATTAGAAACTTTCTTGGGGTAGATCGACAAAGAGGAGGCCATAGATTTATGGTTTAGGTGGGAGTTACCCTTGATAGGTACGGAAGGCTTGATAAGACGTATGTTGCTTGCGTGGTATAACTACTTGGCTGGTATTGTGAGATGAGATGGCGCATGCAAGTGTATCTTGTTGGCACACAGTCTTTGTGGACACTGATGCCACCTACAAGCATCGTATACTGGTACTATGATTTGAGGCAATCGATTGGGGAACTAGGGACCTACTTGGTTTACTTGTATGCCAAGTTGGATTAAGGAACTAAGTGGAAGGCGAAGCGGATAGCCCAGGCAACATGTCACTACGGTAGTATAAGTTCTTTGTCTTTGTGGCCTTTGTTAATTGTCCGATTACGGAAACTAACTATTTAATTTTGATATTTCGGTATGGACCTACAACACTTCTCCCGCATCTCAAGATGGTCTTGCTATGGATTATATTAAAGATAATTTGCATGCATGTGCATCGATCCTTTCGAGGAACCTAGACCGTAATGCATGAGATATTCACTTGATTCCTTGATAAACCACCGTGAGGATACGATTCTGATAAGGTTTTGTTGTTTCTGAGCTGGTTGGCATAGGACTCTGAGATTGCTCCTATATGCCTAATGGGTGATGCGTCGGTTCAAGTTTATCGAGACTATTCTTGAGGACCCTATTGTATGCTCCTCCGATGGTGATGAAGGAAATGGATGCTCTGTTTGATAATTTTGAGAATCTTGTTCTGGTGAGGCGAACATCCGTGGCTCCATATGATTGATTCTGTGCAGTTACATGATATGGTTCTTCAGGTGTCTCATCTGTACATGGTAGAGGATGTTCGAGGAATCCATCGAGGCCGGTTCATCGGAGATCTGGAGGCGAGGCTAGGAGCATCATGCTCATGACGTGTTGCTTATATGTCATCGTATCATGGAGCTTGAGTAGGATGGTATTGACAAATGATTGTTTTCGATGGATCCGTGTAGAGGTATTGAGCCACCATGGCGAGGCTCGGTGCTCTATCATACGAGAGCGGAGAAAGCCTCGGTTGACAGACCGACTCATCACCCGCCATACCAGTGGTTTATGTTGATGATGCACTTGTATTTTGTTTTAGTTTATTTGGTCTTATATTGTATCGTATTTGTATTGCTTGGATTGCATTTTGGATTACTTGGATTATATTGATATGCTTGGAATATATTATGATTACTTGGATTATATTGATATGTTTGGAACAAAAAAAACATTCATTACTATCGGAAATTTTAAAGCTAACCAAAAAAGTGGCGTAATCAAGATGGAAACTTCTTTCCGAAGGAAAGGATAATGAAGTTGGATATGATGCTCCCCTCTCATCATGTTCATCTCAATATTCTTAGCACTTCCGAGTGATGAGTGTCGATCTTGTTAGAAGCTAGATGCCTATCGAATCAAATCAATATACTTTCATGGTGCCATATTAGAAATTTCATTATAATATCAAAATTCCACTCAATTTATTAAATTTATTGTGGCTTGTGTGATCTGATAATTTTAAAGATCCGGAAGTGCAGTATCGAGAAATTTAAAATTTTGGTAAGTGCAAAATCACGAAAATTTAAAATTTCGATAATGTAATGTTTTTTTTTTGTTTATTTTTTTATAATTTCTTCTTGAATAATTTAAAGGTAAAATAGCTAACCGACTTAATATATAAATAGAATAACTATCAAACATATGAAAAACAAATTACAATCGGTTCCTACACAAATGTTTGAAATGTCGAAGCATCTCATATGTTGATTCTCATGCTTTTAAGTCATTAGTACAATTTTGTCTTCAACGAACAATGACGGGGGTAGCGGCAATCGGGTTTCAATCTTACATGAACCCAATGATTATTGTTGACAAAACCAATAACAATGATTATATGCCTACTTGAGTGGAGCATTGATTAGTGAAAAAATGTGATGTTGAAATTCACGTAAATGAAAACAAGTACAATATTGTATCTTGAAGCAATCATGTAACCGTATTAGGAATCAACATCCGTTTTCCCTACATCAAGTGTTCTACTAGCAATTCCTAACCGTAGAGATAGTGTCATTGAACAACTTGAAAATAATTGAACATGTTGATGGACTAGAGAATCTAACTTCTTTCAAACAAGTCCATAAATCTTTCTCTCATCCTAATAAAGATGAAATACAACGGAAACCACATTTTCTATCATTCACAAAATCAAGGCGTGTCTAGAATATCGACTACAATATTGAATCTGATTATTTATACTTTAACACATGTATTTCTCTTGGTGAATTAGGATCAATAACATTTTCATTTTCATTGCACCTGTTTCTCAATATATGTTGCTCTAGCTTTATATACATAGGTAATACCGTGAGGTTTTACGGATCTTTGTCTTAAAAAGCAAAAATGATGTGCCTTGGTGCCATGTACTGTCATGTCATTCACAAACTTTCTTTAATGATCTTTTAGGCGTGACAATATGTCACGACCTTCAAATCTGGTCTGTCTATGATTGTGCATACCATATTGAAATATGGCAAAGTAGTCGATATTTCAATATCGACTACTTTATATATTTCAATAATTCTTCTTGGGGACTGCTGGAATTAGAGATTAAATCTACAGGATCTCTAATTCTTCTTGGGGACCTCTTGAGATGGGTATGAGACAAATATTTCCTTGTCGGGATCGGGGAAGCATCATCCGCTCTACCCTCGTTGACATCCCTAGGACCCACTTGACACCTCCCTCTTGATTGAGCATGAGGCTTTGAACTTAGGAATCATTGAAAGGAAGATCTGGGCGGTAGTCATTGTATAGGGAAGGTTAGAGAAGCATCGAGTGTGGCGGGATACAAGAGGCAAGGAGGGTCGAGGTTAAGATTAGGCATCAGCGATAAACTATACCTTTTTTTGATGTAATCATTTTACATTCCGTGCTTTTTGAACAATTTATGTTTTTTTTTTCTGAATAATTCTTTATTATGCCCGTATCATTTTCCGTTTGCGTGTTTATTGACGTTTTAACCGAATTACGTGTCAAATCTTTGTGTTTATTACCTACATTACTATTTATTAAAAAAACCATTATATATATATATATATATATATATATATATTTGAATCCATCAGAAGTCACATTATTAATACTTATATTCCCAAAATTGGTGCTTCATCAAATAGAGCTTCTTTATCAACGTGTGAGTTCATTGAAAGTGGGAAAGTCTTTACATAGCCATCATGTCCATGTTGAGAGCGACCAAGAGTTAACCGCAAAATTATACCTAGTTCACCTATGAGAATTCACAGTCGAAGACAACAAACAAAGGGTAGTAACCTATTAAGACTTATTTACATAAAAAAAAATACATTTGCACTTCTTTTCTGATCAAAGTTCTGAGAGATATTGCCCATACACATTTGTATCAATCATACTAAAATAAAGAGCTATCTAAGGTTTTCAATACTTCATTAACTCCTTAAAGATGAGGTTGCAAGTTGGAACTTTGAAAGAAGATCCTTCAAAGTAAGCACATGATTTGTTAGACCAGTGCAATCTCATGCCTATTCAAAAAAAATATTTAGTAGACAACAAGCAAGAGAGATTATGCATTTTCTTTAATGCGGATCAATCACACAATCTAAATGATTTTCATGGGTTGAAGAAATCATGATACGCTATGTACCAAACACTGCCAACATGACACAAATTCTACGGATATATCCATCAAAATACTTTCCCTTATACATAATGAGATTAATTTCAACAAGGAAACTTTCTTTGCCTGATGTTTTGTATAAAAATAGATAAAAGGCTTGGTGTTGATTTGATAATGCAAAGTGAATACAATGAAATTGAATACAACAATGTTTTGCCTTTTGGTTTCTCTACAACAACAATGTACTCAAAGTTGGTTCTTTATATCCAAGAAATAAAACAAAGCTAATTAGGGGCGGAAACAAAACTCGGAAGTTTGATAGAGATAGAGACATTTGACAAACAATGAGCGTGGCAAAAACTAAGGTGGCGGCACCACCACAGTATTCGAATTGATGAAACTATCGGTCCTTTGGAGGAATGGCGTGACTTCAACTCGAACTCTATCTCGGGAAGGATGCGAACATAATTCTTTCAATCTTTAGGAGATATAGAATGAGGTCTTGGTTGTCGAGGACACGGAACATGCCGTTGGGAGGGATTCGGTGATGAGACCGTGGACCCATTTACCTTCATTGGCTTTGTCGAGGTTATTGGAGTCTTGGCGGCGGTGAGGAGGAGGGAGGGGTTTAGGAGGCGGAGGAGGAGCGGAGGAATGTGGTTGTGGTTGTGGGAGTGAGAGGATAAGGAGGATGAGCGATGATGAATGATTGGGCGTGGAATTGGATGAAGATGAGGTCAACATGTTTGATGTTTGATGATGGATTTGAGTTAAGCTTTTAGTTAATTTGAGGAGATTGATTGGGGGTGTGAGGAAGATGGGATTTTGTGTGTGGGAGGATAAGGTTTTCGAGAGACTCTAATAATAAGGAGATATTTGATTTCTTAATGTGAAACTCAAATATGTAATAGGATCGAGTTTCTTAATCCATCTTATGCTTTCTTAATCCATCTTATGCATTAATTATATACTATGAAATTTTAATATTTTTGGTTATGGAAGTAATAAAAAGGCGCGTTGATTCTTTCCTCCTATTGAAAATTCTCTCAAACTCTCTCAACTCTTATTTCATCAATCCGGTTTTGTGAAATCATCGAGAGATCATCAAGCGGTGGGTAGATAAAACATTTTAAAGTAATCAATCAAGAAAAATCAACAAGTCAATCGGTTTGTTGTTTTGAAAACATTTGAGTTTATGTAATTTCTACTCAATTAGTGAATTAGGATTCAAAATCGATATTGTAGCTAAATATCATCACTGAGTCATAAGAAAATTGTTTCTACACTTTATTTGATGATCAATGCATAATTTTTACATTGTGGAAGTAAGAAGTGGTAGTTACGTTACGCTTTTCTCGCGAGAATCGAAAGTTTATTCTCGGTTTATAAGAACAAAATCGAAGTGTAATTCGGTTTCTTTTGAGTCGGTTTTAAGCAATGTTGCTACATGTATCTTATTTTAACATTTTTTCTCAATTATACAGGGAGCAATGGTGAAAATTTGTCTAGATTGAGGCATGTCGAGTACCTGACATGTTTTTGTGCGGAGAGAAAGGAGTCGAGCAACCAACCTCATACGCCTCTGGGCCGAGGCCATATCGGATACATCTTCTACTACTTGACTTGATCGTCTACTCTACACCATCTAAATGGTCCTCATGATATTCTCGATTCGTATGCTTCCCCACGTCTTCCATGAGGCGCACTTCATCACGGTATTTGAGGTGGAATCCACGATGGTACTAAGGCGACACGAGTGTCGGACATCTACGGCCTTAGTCCTATCAGCCATCTAAGGTGAGACAGGGCTACACCCGTGACTTCGGATGTCGGACCTACTCGATTACCTGGGCCCTCGGGTCTTTTGGAGGATGACCTTTTGACTTATCAATACTACCTCTTTATCTAGTCATGTAGCTAGATATATATGGGATGGACAAGTATGAAATTTTCAATTTTAACTATGAATTTTATTATCAATTTAACTATGAATTTTATTTTGCAAGAGCGCCTTAAGGTCATCAATCATGGGTGAATATCGGCAAACATTCGCCTATTGAGCCATGGTTTGATGAGCTTCTACGTCTTACAAAGGTTGAAAGATCGACCCTTTATGGATACAACATGGTCAATGGGGATGATCGGCTTTTTGTTTATATGACACCATGAGGCATCGTCGTTTCATCTACCATGTGGTGAGATGATGATCACACTTGATGATGTTGCGTGTCTAATTCATTTGCCGATTATAGGGCTTTCTTGGAGTAGATCGACAAAAGGCCATAGATTTATTGGTTTAAGTGAGTTACCCTTGATAGTGCCACGGAAGGCTTGATAAGACATGTGGTTGCCACGTGAGGTATAACTACTGGCTAGGGTATTCATGAGATGAGATGGCGCATGCACAAGTGTATCTTGTTGGCTACGGATCTTTGTGACACTAGTGCCACTTACACCGACATCATATGCCTAAGGTACTATGATGATTTTGAGTGATCGATGGGTGGAACTGAGAATTTCTTGGTTTACTTGTATGCCAAGTTGGATTAGGAACTAAGTGGAAGGCGAGGCGGATGGCCATGACATGTCACTTACGACGGTATAAGTTCTTTGTCTTTGTGGCCTTTGTTAATTACGATTACGAAACTAACTATTTAATTTTGATATTTCGGTATGGACCTACAACACTTCTCATCAAGATGGTCACTTGCTATGGATTATATTAAAGATAATTTGCATGCATATGCATCACGATCCGCTCGGAGGAACCTGACCGGCTAATGCATGAGGATATTCACTGATTCATCGTCGAACCACGTGAGGCGATACCGTTTAAAGGTTTTGTTGTTCTGATTTGGTTGGCTTATGGGACTCACGAGATTGCTCCTATATGCCTAATCGGGTGATGCGTCGTTCAAGTTTATCGGACTATTCTTGAGGACCCTATTGTATGTGCTCCTCCGATGGTGAAGTGAAGAAATGGATGCTCTGTTTGATAATTTTGAGAATCATCTTGTTCTGGTGAGGCCGGAAGCATCATGGCTCCATATGATTGGAATTCTGACGTTACATGATATGGTTCTTCAGGTGTCTCATCGTACATGGTAGAGGATGTTCGAGGAATCCATCGAGGCCGGTTCATCGGAGATCCTAGAGGAGGAGCAGGCTAGGAGGCATCATGCTCATGACGTGTTGCTTATATGTCGTCGTATCATGGAGCTTGAGTAGGATGGTATTGACAAATGATTGTTTTCTGATGGATCCGATGTTAGAGGTATTTTGGAGGCCACCATGGCGGAGGCTCAGAGTGCTCTATCATACAGGAGGCGTGGAGAAAGCGCCTCGAGGGTGGCAAACTCATCACCCGCCATACCAGTGGTTTATGTTGATGATGCACTTGTATTTTGGTTTTAGTTTATTTGGTCTTATATTGTATGTATTTATATTGCTTGGATTGCATTTTGGATTACTTGGATTATATTGATATGCTTGGAATATATTATGATTACTTGGATTATATTGATATGTTTGGAACAAAAAAAAACATTCATTACTATCGGAAATTTTAAAGCTAACCAAAAAAAGTGTGACGTAATCAAGATGGAAACTTCTTTCACGAAGGAAAGGATAATGAAGTTGGATATGATGCTCCCCACTCTCATCATGTTCATCTCATACCTTCTTAGCATGCACTTCAGTGATGAGTGTCGATCTTGTTAGAGAGCTAGATGCCTATCGAATCCAAATCAATATACTTTCATGGTGCCATATTAGAAATTTCATTATAATATCAAAATTCCACTCGATTTATTAAATTTATTGTGGCTTGTGTGATCTGATAATTTTAAAAGATCCGGAAGTGCGAAAGTATCGAAATTTAAAATTTTGGTAAGTGCAAAATACGAAATTTAAAATTTCCGATAGTAATGAATGTTTTTGTTTGTATTTTATAATTTCTTCTTGAATAATTTAAAGGTAAAATAGCTAACTTAGGCTTAATATAAATAACTATCAAACATATATGCATGAAAAACAAAACACAAATGTTTGAAATATACGAAGCATCTCACATATGTTGATTCTCGTGCTTTTAAGTCATTAGTACAATTTTGTCTTCAACGAACAATGACGGGAGGTGGCGGCAATCGGGTTTCAATCTTACATGAACCCGATGATTGTTGACAAAACCAATAACAATGATTATATGCCTACTTGAGTGGAGCATTGATTAGTGAAAAAATGTGATGTTGAAATTCCTGTAAATGAAAAAGTACAATATTGTATCTTGAAGCAATCATGTAACCCGTATTAGGAATCAACATCCGTTTTCCTATCTTGCACATCAAGTGTTCTACTTGTGGAATTCTAACAGTAGAGATAGTGTCATTGAACAACTTGAAAAATAATTGAACATGTTGATGGACTAGAGAATCTAACTTCTTTCAAACAAAGTCCATAAATCTTTCTCATCCTAATAAGATGAAATACAACGAAACCACATTTCTATCATTCACAAAATCAAGGCGTGTCTAGAAGATATCATTACAATATTGAATCGATTATTTATACTTTAACACATGTATTTCTCTTGGTGAATTAGGATCAATAACATTTTCATTTTTCATTGCACCTCATTTCTCAATATGTATGTTGCTCTAGCTTTATATACATGGGTAATACAGTGAGGTTTTACGGATCTTTGTCTTAAAAAGCAAAAATGATGTGCCTTGGTGCCATATTGTACTTTGTCATGTCATTCACAAACTTTCTTTAATGATCTTTTAGGCGTGACAATATGTCACGACCTTCAAATCTGGTCTAGTCTATGATTGTGCATACCATATTGAAATATGGCAAAGTGGTGATATTTCAATATCAACTACTGCCATATTTCAATAATTCTTCTTGGGGACTGCTTGGAATTAGAGATTAAATCTCGAGGATCTCTAATTCTTCTTGGGACTTTCAGGAATGGGTATGAGACAAATATTTCCCCTTGTCGGGGATGGGAAGCATCATCCGCTTCTGCCTCGTTGACATCCCTAGGACCTTGACACCTCCACTTGATTGAGCATGGAGGCTTTGAACTTAGGAATCATTGAAAGGGATCTGAGGCGGTAGTCATTGTATAGAGGAAGGTTAGAGAAGCATCGAGTGTGGCGGGATACAAGGCAAAGGAGGGTCGAGGGTTAAGATTAGGCATCTGTGATGAAACTATACCTTTTTTGTTACCGATGTAATCATTTTACATTCAGTGCTTTTGAACAATTTATGTTTTTACGAATAATTCTTTATTATGCAGTATCATTTTCCGTTTGCGTGTTTATTGACGTTTTAACCGAATTACGTGTCAAATCTTTGTGTTTATTACCTACATTACTATTTATTAAAAAAACCATTATATGTATATATATATATATATATATATATATTTGAATCCATCAGAAGTCACATTATTAATACTTATATTCCCAAAATTGGTGCTTCATCAAATAGAGCTTCTTTATCAACGTGTAAGGGTCATTGAAAGTGGGAAAAGTCTTTACATAGCCATCACCATGTGCAATGACAGCAAGAGTTAACCATAAAATTATACCTAGTTCACCTAGAATTCTGGTCGAAGACAACAAACAAAAGGAGTAGTAACCTATTAAGACTTATTTACATAAAAAAAAAAATACATGTTGCACTTCTTTTCTTCAACGATCAAAGTTCTGATATTGCCCCTTCTACATTTGTATCAATCATACTAAAATAAAAAATATCTAAGTTTCAATACTTCATTAACTCCTTAAAGATGGTTGCAAGTTGGAACTTTGAAAGATCCTTCAAAGTAAGCACATGATTTGACGGAAGTGCAATCTCATGCCTATTCAAACAAAAAATATTTAGTAGACAACAAGCAAGAAGATTATGCATTTTCTTTATCACGGATCAATCACACAATCTAAATGATTTTCATGGGTTGAAGAAATCATGATCTGCTATGTACCAACACCAACATGACACAAATTCTACGGATATATCCATCAAAATCGACTTCCCTTATACATAATGAGATTAATTTCAACAAGGAAACTTTCTTGCTAATGTTTTGTATAAAAATAGATAAAAGGCTTGGTGTTGATTTCGATAATAAAAGTGAATACAATGAAATTGAATACAACAATGTTTTTGCCTTTTGGTTTCTCTACAACAACATGCTCAAAGTTGGTTCTTTATATCAAGAAATAAAACAAAGCTAATTAGAATGAAACAAAACTCGGAAGTTTGATAGAGATAGAGACATTTTGACAAACAATAGGCGTGCATAAAACTAAAAGTGGCGGCACCACCAGGAGGTATTAGAATTGATGGCTATCGTCCTTTGGAGGAGTCATAGCGGTGACTTCCTCGAACTCTATCTCGGGAAGGATGCGAACATAATTCTTTGAATCTTTCAGGAGATATAGCGAGGATGAGGTCTTGGTTGTCGAGGAGGACATGAACATCCGTTGGGGAGGATTGATGATGAGACCTTCATTGGACCCATTTCGCTTTCGTGGCTTTGTCGGGAGTTATTAGGTCTTAGTGACGGTGAAAAGGGAGGAGGGTTTAGGAGGCGGAGGAGGGCGGAGAATGTGTGGTTGTGGTTGTGGGAGTGAGAGGATAAGGAGGATGAGCGATGATGAATGATTGGGCGTGGAATTGGATAGAAGATGAGGTCGACATGTTTGATGTTTGATGATGGATTCAAAGTTAAGCTTTTAGTTAATTTGAGGAGATTGATTGGGGTGTGAGGAAGATGGGATTTTGTGTGGGAGGGATAAGGTTTTGAGACTACAATAATAAGGAGATATTTGATTTCTTAATGTGAAACTCGAATATGTAATAGGATCAGTTTCTTAATCCATCTTATGCTTTCTTAATCCATCTTATGCATTAATTATATACTATATGAAATTTTTAATATTTTGGTTATGGAAGTAATAAAAAAGCGCGTTGATTCTTTCCCTCTATTGTAGAAAATTCTCTCAAAACTCTCTCAACTCTTATTTCATCAATCGGTTTTTGTCGAAATCATCGAGATCATCAGCGTTGGGTAGATAAAACATTTAAAGTAATCAATCAAGAAAAATCAACTTAGATCAATCGGGTTTGTTGTTTTGAAAACATTTGAGTTTATATAATTTCTACTCAAATTAGTGAATTAGGATTCAAATCGATATTGTAGCTAAATATCATCACTATGAGTCATAAGAAAATTGTTTCTACACTTTATTTGATGATCGATGCACTTAATTTACTTTACATTTGTGGAAGTGAAGTGGTAGTTCGTTACTGCTTTTCTCATGGCGAGATCGTTTATTCTCGGTTTTATAAGAACAAAATCGAAAGTGTAATTCAGGTTTCTTTTGAGTCGGTTTTAAGCAATGTTTGCTTTTATGTATCTTATTTTAACATTTTTTCTCAATTATGCGGGGGCAATGGTGAAAAGGCATCTAGATTGAGGCATGTCGAATTGCACAACATGTTTTTGTCTGAGAGAGAAGGAGTCGAACACAACCTCGCCGCCTGCTGACGGAGCCATATCGGATACATCTTCTACTACTTGACTTCGATCGTCTACTTCTACACCATCTCGTCGTCCTCCTTGTGGCGTATTCTCGATTCATGCCCACCTGTCTTCAGGGCGCACTTCATCAAGGTGGTGGAATCCACGATTAGGTACTAAGGCGACACACGAGTGTCGAGACATCTACCGCCTTAGTCCTATCCGCCATCTAAGGTGAGACACGAGGCTACACGCGGGATGTGGACCTACTCGGTGCCTCGGGCCCCGGGTCTTTTGGAGGATGACCTTTGACTTATCGATGCTACCTCTTTATCCTAGTCATGTAGCTAGATATATATATGGATGGACAAGTATAAAATTTTCAATTTTAACTATAATTTATTATCAATTTTAACTATAATTTATTTTGCAAGGCGCAAAGGGTCATCAAGCCGTATGCGGATGAGACACACCCGAAGAACCGCGGTGCTCTTGCAAAATAAAATCTGTTAAGTGATAATAAATCATGGTTAAATGAAAATTTCATGCCGTCATATATCTGGCTACGTATTAGATAAAAATAACGATGATGAATCAGGTCAATCCTCCAGCTGAGGTCTGATACATGGTCCGTTTGTCGTGGCACGGAGTAACCCAACCTCGATCTCATGCTAGACATGTTGAGGATAGGGCTAAGTGTAATTTCGACACTAAGTCCCCATGCTGGCTGTGGGATTCCTCGTTGGGTGAGGTCAACGTCTGTGATGAGGGCGGTCAGCGAGCTGAGGCTGGAGGAGTCTGCTGGGCGACATTGAATGGTGGCGCGTCGGCGGTGTGGAAGATGTAACTGCGTCGGGGCGAGAGGGTTGCTGACTCACTGCGCAGGCTCGATGCGGTCTGACGTGCTGGGTCTTTCGTTGTCTGCGGTCGGAAGGGTGAATGGACATGTTGTAAACAAGGCAACTCGGGGCCGGTGCTGGGCAGGGAATGGGCTGGATCTGCTGGGCGGCGTGGCTCACTTCTCACTTCACAAATAATGTGGAGATGAAGTGCGTTGATCCAGATGAGATGTGAAACAGTTCATGGTGTCGATTTTGGTCTGGTCATGGTTTGATCAGAATACATGGGCTCAGGTGTTTTCAAAAAGCACGATTGATGGTGCGACATTGTGATTGATGCCAAATGTTTATCTGGCGGCGATCTCGCGGGCAAGCTGGTTGATGAAATGGGATTGAGGAGTTTTGAAGGAATTCTGCAATGGGAGGAAGGATCAGCGTATTACTTCCATGACCAAGGCAAAATTTCATATGTCATATGGTGTCGTAAGATGGTTAAGAAACATGGATGGATTAAATCACGGATCTGTACTGTTGAGTTTTCACGTGAAATCAGGTATCCAGCAATGTGGAATGCTCGAAAATCCCTCCCAGCAGGCTCCGTCTTCCCCTCACGCGATCGATCTCACCAATTAACAAAGCAACTCTTAATCCATCATCGAAGCATCGAACATGTTGAACCGCGTCGGTTCGCGCCCCAATCGTTCGTCGTGGATCTGTCGCGTCTCACGGCCTGACCGCCCGCTCGCGGGTGGCGGGCCTCCAGCCGGCCGGCGGCCAGATCGCGGTCTCGATCAGCCGGGTCCTCCCCAGCAGTTCCGTCATCTGACCAGACCTCGTCTGGGCTGCCTGGGAGGTTCGAGAATGCGTCGCTCGGGATGGGACCGGTTGATCGTTCGGTGTTCGAGGCGGCGTGGTTTCGGTCCGGTGAATGTTGCGGCGGGCTGTCTGCATCTGTTCTTGTCCGTCTGCTGTCTCATCAGGCAGTTTGATTAAGATCTGTGCTGTTTTGTTCTTGGATATGGGGTGAGCCACGTTGTTGTGGAAGAACCAAGGCAAAGGCGTGTTGTGTTCGATTCATTGTATTCACTGCGTCTGGTCGACGCAAACATCTTACCACAAGGCGATTGATGATTTCGCGGGTGTCGTTATGGGGAAGGTTGTATTTGGATGGATATGTCTGAGGCCAGAATTTGTGTCGTGGCGGTTTGTGCATGGCGGGATCATGATTTCTTGACAATCATTTGAACAGTTGATCTTGCGTTAATGCGTAATCTGGCGTTGTCTGCTAAATATTTTTTGTTTGAATGAACGTGAGATTGCGCTGCTGTCGGGCTAAATCGTGCACTGAAGGATCTTCTTTCAGGGACTCGACTACGACCTACTGAAGTTGACATGAGTATGGTTGTTCCCCAGTATGATGATATACAAATGGCAGAAGGTGAGGCAATATCTGTGAGCACGATGGTTGAAAAGAGTGCAACATGTCATTTTTTTTGGCCAAATGAAATCTTAATGGAGATATTACTCCTGTTTGTTGTCTTTGACCGAGGAAATTCATAGGTGAACTTCAATCCTTTGCGGTTGACTCTTCGTCTTGTGGTTTCACTCGGCTGGCCTCGTTGGATAAAAGCCTACGTTGATGAGCGCAATGAGGTGCAGTGTGGCGACCACGATGGTTCAAGCTATGGATGTGTGTATGTGGTTTTGATAAATGGTAGTGACAGGGTTGACCGTGGTCGGGGCCAGCGTCGTGGCTGCGCGGGGTGTTCGGAAAAACATGGGGTGTTCAAAAGCACAATGTGTTTGTCGACAAATAAAGGCGTAGTTCGCTGGCGTGTGCTGATGTATGACCTCGCTGCGCGGCGTCGCCACGCTGTGCTGCATGACTGCCGCCTCAGTTGTCACCTGATTCACAGTTCAAAGCCTCGTCTTGATCGAGGTGGGTCTGGGATGTCAACAGGAATCTTGATGATCTTCCGCGGTGATCGCCGTGCCGGTCCCAAGGTGGGATCCTGGGTGGTGATCTCTGGTCCGCAGATCCCAGAAGGGCCAGGATAATGAGGCGGGGTGGGTGTTGAATGTCGTTTCTGCTGCTCGTATGGTGTGCATGATCATGAACTTGGACCGGTTGGTGGGTGGTCGCGTCTGAGATCGTTAAGGGGTTTGTGGTGTTGTGACAGTGCAATATGACGCCAGGCACATTTGCTTTTTGGACGGATCCGGCCTCCGGATGACCGATGACGTGGTGGGCCCGTTGAGAGCGGTGCCAGTGAAAATGTGGTGATCCTGGTTCGCCAGGAAATACGTGTTAAGCTGTGGATGTCGGGGATCGAGTGTTGTGGTGATATCTTCAGACGCGTCTTGATTTGTGAATGAAAGGTGTTCATCTTTGTGGGATGAGGAGAAAGTATGGACTTTGTTTGAAAGGATTGATTCTCAGTCCGGCATCAACATGTTCAGTGTTTTCAGGTTGATCCGATGGGTTGAAATGTGCAGTGGGCGGCGGATGCAAGATAGGCGGACCCGATTCTAATGGGTGCAGTGCCCGGACGATGACCGTTTTTCATTGCGGGGTTCAACATCACCACTGTCATGCTCCCATGGTGCTCAGTCGTTGTTGTGGTTTGTCGACAATCATTGGGTTCATGTGAGGAACGATGAATTCCGTCGACCGTTGAAGATGAGTAGCTGCTAAAACGTGAACTCATTGTGGATGCTGATTTTTCAAACATTGTGTGAGGCGGTTGTTGTTTTTCATGCGTAATGTTTGATGATATGTTAAGTCGGTTAATATTTACCTTTAAGTATTCGGAAATTATAAAAATACTGAGCAAAAAACATTCGTGCTGTCGAGGTTAAATTCGGTGTTCGCTAAATTTTAATTCGATAACTCTGACGCTCTGGATCTTTGGTGTTGTGTCACACAAGCCGCAATGGACTGATGGTGGTCGGGCCTGATGAGGAGTTTCAATGTGCGCCATGTTGGTTGGACCGATGGGCATCCAGCTACTGACAGATGGGCGCTCGCTGCGGAGGCGCATCGCTGGAAAGGTGAGACGAACATGATGATGGGGAACATCATCAACTGTATCGCTCGCCCGTGAAAGAAGTTCCATCTTGATGCGTCACGCACGGTTGGCACAAGGCTAAGATAACAGATGTTTTTTGTTCAAACTTATGTCGATAATCAGTCAGGCATCATGTCCAGGCATATCAATGTTGAAGTGATCAAAATGCAATCCAGCAACTCTAATCTGTCTGACCTCTAAGACAAATAAACTAGTAATGGTGCATCGCCAAACTCGGGTATGGCGGTGACGGTGCCTGGGCCCTCCGGCGCACTGTGGGCACTGGGAGCCTCCGCCATCAGGCCTCAAAATGTCGGATCCATCGACAATCATTTTGACCGTCACTGCCAAACTCCGTGATGCGACGACATGGCTGGCTGCGTCGTGGCGTGACCTGCGCTGCTCACTCCTGGGATGCGATGAACCGGCCTCGATGAATACTGGTCTACCGTAACATGAGATGAGACACGAACAGCCCGTCATGGCGGTGCTGGCTAACTCGGTCATGGAACCCGCGATGCTCGGCGCCGAGGCAGATGATTCTCAGGTATCAAGCAGGCATTCAGCCACTTCACTCCGGAGGCTGCAAAGGTATGGCGTGAGTGCGGATGGGCGGGCGCATCTTCCCGATGTGGGCGCTGCTCAATCATGAGCACTGGCTGGCTGTTAAAGGCAACGACCATCAAATCGCCGGTCAGTCGTGTGGTCGGAGGTGGTCAGTGCGATGGGCGATCTGGGTTCCCTGCGGCCGGTCATGCTGTCTGGGTGCAATGATCATGGTGACCATCTTGGATCTTGGTGTGAGATCGTGCTGAGGTCAAGGAATGATTGGATTCGGGAGATCGGTGGGGCCAAGACAGGGACATGGTCGTCAGTGTTGTCGGTCATCTGGTCAGCGCGGTTCAGTCAGCGGCATGCAGGCAGACCAGGTGAGCGGCCAGTTCCCGCGACCGAGGTCATCTCATGGTGCCTGGGCGTGTGGGTGTGAGGCAGGTCACAAGATGCGTGTTGCCAACAAGCTGCACTTGTGCGTCGTCTCATCGCGGTTGGCCAGTAGTGGTTATGCCTCGCGTGGCTCACGTGTATCGACTCTGAGATATCGAGGAGTGACTCAGTCTCTAACCAATGAGTCTGTGGTATCTGTACAATGGGTCTGCTGACCCATGTCGACAGGTGAGACAGACATGGCATCATCGAGAATGATCGTCTCACCGTGACGGATGACGACGATGCCGTGTTCGTGGGCGTTGATCATCCCGTTGACTGCGTTATCGCAAAGATCGATCTTCGGCTGCTGTGAGCGTGAAACTCATCAGGCCGTGGCTCAATGGGCGTCGGCTGGGTTCGCCAGCGATGGGCAGTGCTGATGGGTCATGGTTAAATTGATAATAAATCGTGGTTCGTGGTTCATGTATCCATCGGCTCTGGCTGCATGTTTAGGATAAAGGTAGTGGGCAAGGTCATCCTCAAGGCTGATGGTCTGTCTGGTGAATCGATGGCGGCCAGTGGCCTCGGTCTGGAATGGCGGATAGGCAAGGGCGTGCGTGTCGACACTCGGTCTCCTGTAATGGTTCCTCAAACTCTCGATGTGGCGGTGTTGAGGGGCGTGAGGCGGCGTCGGGCGGTGACGGAGGATGGGCCAGTCGGGCGGGAGGTTGTGTTGAACTCACGCAGGCATGCAGTGCGGGCATTCGGGCGGTATGCTGGCCTGATTGAGATGGGCCAAGCATCAGATGCGTGTGAGCATGGCAAGGCGACTCAGGCGGATTACACCGATGTAAGGCAGGAATAAACTGTTCTGGCTGTGAAGGACGTAACCACTTCCGCCACAAGTGTGTAAATTGAGTGCGTTGATCATCAAATGAATGTGGAGCTGATTTTCTGTGACTCGTGGTGATGTTGGCTACAATATCGATTTTTGAATCTAATTCGCAATTTGATGAAATTACATAAACTCAGGTGTTCAAGGCAACAGGCTGGAACCCGACGGTTACTATGCCGATTGAGCTGCGATGCCCAGGCAAGCGGATGGACTGAAATAAGGGATTGAGGATGAGGAGGTGCAGTGATAGGAGGAATCAGCCGGCATGCTTCCATAACAAAATAATTAAAAATTTCATATATATGATTAATGCGTAAGATGGATTGAAGCATGGATGGATGAGATCACGGATCTATGTTGGGGTTCACGTTGGAAATCAAATATCCCTTATGGATGCTCTGAGGCAATCCTCACGCAAAATCCGCTGCTCCACGATCAACCGAGATTAACAAAGCAATCTGATCCATCATCAAACATCAAACTGTTGACGTCTTTTCCGATTCGCGTGATCATTCGTCGTCATCTCGCTGTCCTCACTCCCACAACCTGACCACATTCGGTCCTCGCTCTAAACCTCACTCACTCCGCCGGGTGGCGCCAAGACTCCCGGTAACTCCGGCAAGCGATGACGCGAAATGGATCCTGGTCATCAGCGATCCTCTGACGGCATATTCCGTCGTCACCTGGACACAAGACTCATCGCCGACTCCGGGAAGATTGAAGTGTGTTCGCATCCTTCGAGATGAGTTGATTGAAGAATAGATATTATGATCCTCGGGCGCGTTGGGGTCGACCAGTGTTGATTGATGTTGCCGACTCTTGGTTTTTGCGTTGTCCGTCTCTGTCTATCAAAACCGGTTTTGTTTAGTCCTAATTAGCTTTGTTTTTTCTTGGATATAAAGAACCAACTTTGAGTACATTGTTGTTGTAGAAACCAAAAGGCAAAACATTGTTGTTTCATTTCATTGTATTCACTTTGCATCTGAAATCAACACAACCTTTTATCATTTTTATACAAACATTGTGATAAAGTTTCTTGTTGAAATTAATCGTCTGCGTATAAGGCTGTATTTTGGATGGATATATCTGGTAAGGTGTCATGTTGGCGGGGTTGTTACATAGCAGATCATGATTTCTTGACCCATGAAAATCATTTAGATTGTGATTGATGCGTTAAAGCAAATGCATAATCTTCTCTTGCTTGTTGTCTACTAAATATTTTTGTTTGAATAGGCATGAATTGCACTTCACAGTCGAACAAATCGTGCACTTTGGGATCTTCTTTCAAAGTTCAACTTCACCTCGTCTTTAAGGAGTTAATGAAGTATTGAAATCAGATAGCTCTTTTATTTTAGTATGATTGATACAAATGTAGAAGGTGGGGCAATATCTCTGTAAACTTTGATCGTTGAAGAAAAGAAATGCAACATGTATTTTTTTTTGTGAAATAAGTCTTAATAGGTTACTACTCCTTTTGTTTGTTGTCTTTGACCGGAATTCTCATAGGTGAACTAGGTATAATTTTGCGGTTAACTCTTCTTGCACATGGTGATGGCTATGTAAAGACTTTCCCACTTTCAGCGTTTCATGCGAAGCTCTGTTGATGAAGCACCAATTTGGGAATATAAGTATTAATAATGTGACTTGATGGATTCAATATATATATATATATATATATATATATATGTTTTAATAAATAGTAATGTGGTAATAAACACAAAGATTTGACACGTAATTGGTTAAAGCGTCAATAAACACATGAAACGAAAATGATACGGGCATAATAAAGATTATTGGAAAAAAACATAAATTGTTCAAAAAGCGGAATGTAAAATGATTACATCGGTAAATAAAAAAGGCATAGTTCTGCGTATGCTAATCTACCGCCCTCGCTCTTGTCTGGCTACGCTCGATGGCTCAACCTTCAATGACTACGCCTCGGGTCACTTTCAATGATTCCTAAGTTCAAGCCTCATGCTCGATCAGAGGGAGGTGTCGGTGGGTCCTAGGGATGTCAGCGAGCGATGCAGATGATGCTTCCCGATCGACAAGGAAATATTTATCTCATACCATTCCGCGAGTCCCAAGAAGAATTAGAGATCCTCGTAGATTTAATCTCTAATCCCCGGAAGAATTATTGAAATATGGCAAAGTAGGCGATATTGAAATATCTGCTGCCATATTCAATATGGTATCTACAATCATAGACTAGACCGGTTGGAAGTGACATATTATCACGTCTAAAAGATCATTAAAGAAAGTTTGTGAATGACATGACAAAGTACAATATGGCACCAGGCACATCATTTTGCTTTTTAAGACAAAGATCGAGAAAACCTCACGGTATTACCCATGTATATAAAGCTATAACATACATTGAAAGCAGAGGTGCAATGAAAAAATGAAAATGTTATTGATCCTAATTCACCAAGAGAAATACATGTGTTAAAGTATAAATAATCGGGATTCGAATATTGTAGGCGATATCTTCTAGACACGTCTTGATTTTGTGAATGATAGAAAATGGTTTCAGTTGTATTTCATCTTTATTAGGATGAGAGAAAGATTTATGGACTTTGTTTGAAAGAAGTTAATTCTAGTCCATCAACATGTTCAATTATTTTTCAAGTTGTTCAATGACACTATCTCTGATTAGTTACAAGTAGAACACTTGGATGTGCAAGATAGGAAAAGCGGATGTTGATTCTAATATAGGTTACATGATTGCTTCAGATACAATATTGTACTTGTTTTCATTCTGAGAATTTCAACATCACATTTTTCACTAATCAATGCTCCCTCAGTAGGCATATAATCATTGTTATTGGTTTTGTCAACAATAATCATTGGGTTCATGTAAGATTGAAACACGATTGCGATTACCTCCGTCATTGTTCGTTGAAGATTGTACTAATGACTTAAAAGCATGAGAATCAACATATGTGAGATGCTTGAGACATTTCAAACATTTGTGTAAGGCGATTGTAATTTGTTTTTCATGCATATATGTTTGATAGTTATTCTATATATTAAGTCGGTTAGCTATTTTACCTTTTAAATTATTCAAGAAGAATTATAAAAAATACAAACAAAAAAAACATTCATTACTATCGAATTTTAAATTTAGTATTTTCACTTAAAATTTTAAATTTACGATACTTTACAGCCTTCTGGATCTTTTAAAATTCTTTGTATCACACAAGCCACAATAAATTTAATAAATTGAGTGGAATTTTTGATATTTTCAAATGGCACCATGAAAGTATATTGGATTTGGATTACGATAGGCATCAGCTCTCTAACAAGATCGACCTCATCATACGGAAGTGCATGCTGAAAGGTATTGAGATGAACATGATGAGGTGGGGCATCATATCCAACTTCATTATCCTTTCCCGTGAAAAAAGTTTCCATCTTGATTCGTCACACTTTTTGGTTAGCTTTAAAATTTAGATAGTAATGAATGTTTTTTGTTCCAAACATATCAATATAATCCAAGTAATCATAATATATTCCAAGCATATCAATATAATCCAAGTAATCCAAATGCAATCAAGCAATACAAATACGATACAATATAAGACCAAATAAACTAAAACCAAAATACAAGTGCATCATCGACATAAACTCTGGGTATGGCGGGTGAGTGATCTGTCACCCTCGGCGTTTCTCCGCGCCTCACATGATAGAGCACTGAGCCTCGCCATGGTGGCCTCAATACCTCTAACATCGGATCCATGAGAAAGCAATCATTTGTCAATACCATCCTACTCGAGCTCCATGATCTGACGACATAAGCAACACGTCATGAGCATGATGCCTGCTAACACTTTCTCTAGGATCTCCTGATGGCGGCCTCGATGGATTCCCTGGAACATCCTCTACCATGTACAGATGAGACACCTTTTAGGGTTTAGGGTTTAGGGTTTAGGGTTTAGGGTTTTAGGGTTTAGGGTTTAGGGGTTTAGGGTTTAGGGTTTAGGGGTTTAGGCTTTAGGGTTTTAGGGTTTAGGGTTTAGGGTTTATGGTTTAGGGTTTAGGGTTTAGGGTTTAGGGTTTAGGGGTTAGGGTTTAGGGTTTAGGGGTTAGGGTTTAGGGTTTAGGGTTTAGGGTTTACGGTTTACGGTGTAGGGTTTAGGGTTTTAGGGTTTTAGGGTTTAGGGTTTAGGGTTTTAGGGTTTAGGGTTTTAGGGTTTAGGGTTTAGGGTTTAGGGTTTTAGGGTTTTAGGGTTTTAGGGTTTAGGGTTTAGGGTTTTAGGGTTTTAGGGTTTTAGGTTTAGGGTTTAGGGTTTAGGGTTTAGGGTTTAGGGTTTAGGGTTTAGGGTTTAGGGTTTAGGGTTTTAGGGGTTTAGGGTTTTAGGGGTTTAGGGTTTAGGATTTAGGATTTAGGATTTAGGGTTTAGGATTTAGGATTTAGGATTTAGGGTTTTAGGGTTTAGGGTTTAGGGTTTAGGGTTTAGGGTTTTAGGGTTTAGGGTTTAGGGTTTAGGGTTTAGGGTTTAGGGTTTAGGATTTAGGATTTAGGATTTAGGATTTTAGGATTTAGGGTTTAGGGTTTAAAATGTTGATTTTTCTTGATTTTTCTTGATTGATTACTTTAAAATGTTTTATCTACCTTTGCTTGATGATCTCGATGATTTCTTGACAAAAGCTGGATTGATGAAATAAGAGTTGAGAGAGTTTTGAGAGAATTTTCTACAATAGGAGGAAAGAATCAACGCGCCTTTTATTACTTCCATAACCAAAAATATTAAAATTTCATATAGTATATAATTAATGCATAAGATGGATTAAGAAAGCATAAGATGGATTAAGAAATCACGGATCCTATTACATATTTGAGTTTCACATTAAGAAATCAAATATCTCCTTATTATTAGAGTCTCGAAAACCTTATCCTCCACACACAAATCCCATCTTCCTCCACCCCAATCAATCTCCTCAAATTAACTAAAAGCAACTCTTGAAATCCATCATCAAACATCAACATGTTGACCTCATCTTCTCCAATTCCGCCCCAATCATTCATCATCGTCTATCCTCCTTATCCTCTCGGTCCCACAACCCACAACCACACATTCCTCCGTCCTCCTCCGCTCCTAAACCCCTCCCTCCCTCCCTTTTCACCGTCGCCAAGACTCCAATAACTCCCGACAAAGCCGGTAACGAGAAATGGGTCCACGAAGGTCTCATCATGAATCCCTCCCCAGGCATGTTCGTGTCCTCCTCGACAACCAAGACCTCATCCTCGGCTATATCTCGGAAAGATTCGAAAAATTATGTTCGCATCCTTCCGGAGATAGAGTTCAGTTAATCGATCGCTATGACTCCTCGAAAGGCGCATAGTTTACGAATTGAATACCTCGGTGGTGGTGGTGGTGGTCTTTGCCGACTCTTAGTTTTATGCACGTCTATTGTTTGTCAAAATGTCTCTATCTCTATCAAACTTGAGTTTTGTTTCCGTCTAATTAGCTTTGTTTTATTTCTTGGATATAAAGAACCAACTTTGAGTACATTGTTGTTGTAGAAACCAAAAGGACAAAACATTGTTGTATTCAATTTCATTGTATTCACTTTGCATTCTTGAAATCAACACCAAGCCTTTTATCTATTTTATACAAAACATTGTGCGAGTAAAGTTTCCTTGTTGAAATTAATCTCATTATGTATAAGGGAATATTTTGGATGGATATATCTGGTAGAATTTGTGTCATGTTGGCGTTTGGTACATAGCGGATCATGATTTCTTGACCCATGAAAATCATTTAGATTGTGTGATTGATGCGCATTAAAGCAAATGCATAATCTTCTCTTGCTTGTTGTCTACTAAATATTTTTGTTTGAATAGGCATGAGATTGCACTTCTGGTCGAACAAATCATGTGCTTACTTTGAAGGATCTTCTTTCAAAGTTCCACTTACAACCTCATCTTTAAGGAGTTAATGAAGTATTGAAATCCTTAGATAGCTCTTTTTATTTTAGTATGATTGATACAAATGTAGAAGGTGGGGCAATATCTCTGTAAACTTTGATCGTTGAAGAAAAGAAGCAACATGTATTTTTTTATGTAAATAAGTCTTAATAGGTTACTACTCCTTTTGTTTGTTGTCTTTGACGAGAATTCTCATAGGTGAACTAGGTATAATTTTGCGGTTAACTCTTCTTCATCTTGCACACATGGTGATGGCTATGTAAAGACTTTCCCACTTTCGGCGACCTCATCGTTGGATAAAGCTCTATTGATGAAGCACCAATTTTGGGAATATAAGTATTAATAATGTGACTTGATGGATTCAAATATATATATATATATATATATATATATAGTTTTAATAAATAGTAATGTAGGTAATAAACACAAAGATTTGACACGTAATTCGGTTAAAGCGTCAATAAACACATAAGCGGAAAATGATCGGGCATAATAAAATTATTGAAAAAAAAACATAAATTGTTCAAAAAGCACGGAATGTAAAATGATTACATCGGTAAATAAAAAAGGCATAGTTCTGCGTATGCCTAATCTTAACCCTTGACCCCTCCTTTGCCTCTTGTATCATACACTCGATGCTTCTCTAACCTTCCTCTATACAATGACTACCGCCTCGGGTGTCCCTTTCAATGATTCCTAAGTTCAAAGCCTCATGCTCGATCAAGAGGAGGTGTCGGTGGGTCCTAGGGATGTCAGCGAGGCAGTGCGGATGATGCTTCCCCGATCCCGACAAGGGAAATATTTGTCTCATACCCATTCCCGGGTCCCAAGAAAATTAGAGATCCTCGTAGATTTAATCTCTAATTCCCGAGTCCCAAGAAGAATTGAAATATGGCAAAGTAGCGATATTGAAATATCGACTACTTTGCCATATTTCAATATATTACAATCATAGACTAGACCCGATTTGAAAGGTCGTGACATATTATCCGTCTAAAGATCATTAAAGAAAGTTTGTGAATGACATGACAAAGTACAATATGGCACAAGGCACATCATTTTGCTTTTTAAGACAAAGATCCGGAAAACCTCACGGGTATTACCCATGTATATAAAGCTAGAGCAACATACATATTGAGAAAGCAGTGCAATGAAAAAATGAAAATGTTATTGATCCTAATTCACCAAGAGAAATACATGTGTTAAAGTATAAATAATCGGATTCGAATATTGTGGTGATATCTTCTAGACACGTCTTGATTTTGTGAATGATAGAAAATGTGGTTTCGTTGTATTTCATCTTTATTAGGATGAGAGAAAGATTTATGGACTTTGTTTGAAAGAAGTTAGATTCTCTAGTCCATCAACATGTTCAATTATTTTTCAAGTTGTTCAATGACACTATCTCTGGTTAGGAATTCGTTACAAGTAGAACACTTGGATGTGCAAGATAGGAAAAGCGGATGTTGATTCCTAATATGGGTTACATGATTGCTTCAAGATACAATATTGTACTTGTTTTCATTTACGAATTTCAACATCACATTTTTCACTAATCAATGCTCCACTCAAGTAGGCATATAATCATTGTTATTGGTTTTGTCAACAATAATCATTGGGTTCATGTAAGATTGAAACACGATTGCCGATTACCTCCGTCATTGTTCGTTGAAGATAAAATTGTACTAATGACTTAAAAGCATGAGAATCAACATATGTGAGATGCTTGGACATTTCAAACATTTGTGTAAGGCTGATTGTAATTTGTTTCTCATGCATATATGTTTGATAGTTATTCTATTTATATATTAAGTCGGTTAGCTATTTTACCTTTTAAATTATTCAAGAAGAAATTATAAAAATACAAACAAAAAAACATTCATTACTATCGGAAATTTTAAATTTCAGTATTTTCACTACAAAATTTTAAATTTACGATACTTTACGGCACTTCGGATCTTTTAAAATTCTTTATCACACAAGCCACAATAAATTTAATAAATTGGTGGAATTTTGATATTATAATGAAATTTCTAATATGGCACCATGAAAGTATATTGGATTTGGATTACGATAGGCATCTAGCTCTCTAACAAGATCGACACTCATCCTTACGGAAGTGCATGCTAAGAAGGTATTGAGATGAACATGATGAGGTGGGGAGCATCATATCCAACTTCATTATCCTTTCCTTCGTGAAAGTTTCCATCTTGATTCGTCACACTTTTTGGTTAGCTTTAAAATTTCCGATAGTAATGAATGTTTTTTGTTCCAACATATCAATATAATCAAGTAATCATAATATATTCCAAGCATATCAATATAATCCAAGTAATCAAAATGCAATCCAAGCAATACAAATACGATACAATATAAGACCAAATAAACTAAAACCAAAATACAAGTGCATCATCAACATAAACTACTGGGTATGGCGGGTGATGAGTCGGTCTGTCACCCTCGAGGCGTTTCTCCGCTGCCTCCTGTATGATAGAGCACTCTGAGCCTCCGCCATGGTGGCCTCCAAAATACCTCTAACATCGGATCCATCAGAAAACAATCATTTGTCAATACCATCCTACTCAAGCTCCATGATACGACGACATATAAGCAACACGTCATGAGCATGATGCCTCCACCTTTCTTCCTCTAGGATCTCCTGATGAACTGGCCTCGATGGATTCCCTGGAACATCCTCTACCATGTACAGATGAGACACCTTTTAGGGTTTAGGGTTTAGGGTTTAGGGTTTTAGGGTTTAGGGTTTAGGGGTTTAGGGGTTTAGGGTTTAGGGTTTAGGGTTTAGGCTTTATGGTTTTAGGGTTTAGGGTTTAGGGTTTAGGGTTTAGGGTTTAGGGTTTAGGGTTTAGGGTTTAGGGTTTAGGGTTTAGGATTTAGGATTTAGGATTTAGGATTTAGGATTTTAGGATTTAGGGTTTAGGGTTTAAAATGTTGATTTTTCTTGATTTTTCTTGATTGATTACTTTAAAATGTTTTATCTACCCACTGCTTGATGATCTCTGATGATTTCTTGACAAAAAACTGGATTGATGAAATAAGAGTTGAGAGAGTTTTGAGAGAATTTTCTACAATAGGAGGGAAAGAATCAACACGCTTTTTTATTACTTCCATAACCAAAAATATTAAAAATTTCATATAGTATATAATTAATGCATAAGATGGATTAAGAAAGCATAAGATGGATTAAGAAATCACGGATCCTATTACATATTTGAGTTTCACATTAAGAAATCAAATATCTCCCTTATTATTAGAGTCTCGAAAACCTTATCCTCCACACAAAATCCCATCTTCCTCACAGATCAATCTCCTCAAATTAACTAAAAGCTTAACTCTTGAAATCCATCATCAAACATCAAACATGTTGACCTCATCTTCTATCAATTCCACGCGATCATTCATCATCGTCTATCCTCCTTATCCTCTCACTCCCACAACCACAACCACATTCCTCCGTCCTCCTCCGCTCCTAAACCCCTCCCTCCCTCCCTTTCACCGTCGCAAGACTCCAATAACTCCCGACAAAGCCGGTGAATGGGTCCACGAAGGTCTCATCTTTGAATCCCTCCCCAGCATGTTCCGTGTCCTCCTCGACAACCAAGACCTCATCCTCGGCTATATCTCGGAAGATTCGAAAAATTATGTTCGCATCCTTCCGGAGATAGAGTTCAGTTAATCGATCGCTATGACTCCTCAAAGGACGCATAGTTTAGAATTCGAATACCTCCGGTGGTGGTGGTGGTGGTCTTGCCACTCTTAGTTTTTATGCCGTCTATTGTTTGTCAAAATGTCTCTATCTCTATCAAACTTACGAGTTTTGTTTCCGTCCTAATTAGCTTTGTTTTATTTCTTGGATATAAAGAACCAACTTTGAGTACATTGTTGTTGTAGAAAACCAAAAGGCAAAAACATTGTTGTATTCAATTTCATTGTATTCACTTTGCATTCTTGAAATCAACACCAAGCCTTTTATCTATTTTATACAAAACATTGTGCGATAAAGTTTCCTTGTTGAAATTAATCTCATTATGTATAAGGAAATATTTTGGATGGATATATGGTAAATTTGTGTCATGTTGGCAGGTTTGGTACATAGCAGATCATGATTTCTTCAACCCATGAAAATCATTTAGATTGTGTGATTGATCTGCATTAAAGGAAATGCATAATCTTCTCTTGCTTGTTGTCTACTAAATATTTTTTGTTTGAATAGGCATGAGATTGCACTTCCTGGTCGAACAAATCATGTGCTTACTTTGATGGATCTTCTTTCAAAGTTCCAACTTGCAACCTCATCTTTAAGGAGTTAATGAAGTATTGAAATCCTTAGATAGCTCTTTTTATTTTAGTATGATTGATACAAATGTAGAAGGTGGGGCAATATCTCTGTAAACTTTGATCGTTGAAGAAAAGAAGTGCAACATGTATTTTTTTTTTATGTAAATAAGTCTTAATAGGTTACTACTCCTTTTGTTTGTTGTCTTTGACGAGAATTCTCATAGGTGAACTAGGTATAATTTTGCGGTTAACTCTTGCATCTTGCACACATGGTGATGGCTATGTAAAGACTTTCCACTTTCGCGACCTCATCGTTGGATAAAGCTCTATTGATGAAGCACCAATTTTGGGAATATAAGTATTAATAATGTGACTTGATGGATTCAAATATATATATATATATATATATATATATATATATATATATATATATGGTTTTTAATAAATAGTAATGTAGGTAATAAACACAAAGATTTGACACGTAATTGGTTAAAGCGTCAATAAACACATAAGCGGAAAATGATACGGGCATAATAAAGAATTATTGGAAAAAAAACATAAATTGTTCAAAAAGCACGAATGTAAAATGATTACATCGGTAAATAAAAAAGGCATAGTTCTGCGTATGCCTAATCTTAACCCTTGACCCCTCCTTTGCCTCTTGTATCCCGCATCGATGCTTCTCTAACCTTCCTCTATACAATGACTACCGCCTCGGGATGTCCCTTTCAATGATTCCTAAGTTCAAAGCCTCATGCTCGATCAAGAGGAGGTGTCGGTGGGTCCTAGGGATGTCAGCGAGGCGAGTGCGATGATGCTTCCCGATCCGACAAGGAAATATTTGTCTCATACCCATTCCAGGTCCCAAGAAGAATTAGAGATCCTCGTAGATTTAATCTCTAATTCCCGAGTCCCAAGAAGAATTATTGAAATATGGCAAAGTAGGCGATATTGAAATATCGCTACTTGCCATATTCAATATAATATCTACAATCATAGACTAGACCCGATTGGAAGGTCGTGACATATTATCACGTCTAAAGATCATTAAAGAAAGTTTGTGAATGACATGACAAAGTACAATATGGCACCAAGGCACATCATTTTGCTTTTTAAGACAAAGATCCGAGAAAACCTCACGGGTATTACCCATGTATATAAAGCTAGAGCAACATACATATTGAAAGCAGAGGTGCAATGAAAAAATGAAAATGTTATTGATCCTAATTCACCAAGAGAAATACATGTGTTAAAGTATAAATAATCGGGATTCGAATATTGTAGGCGATATCTTCTAGACACGTCTTGATTTTGTGAATGATAGAAAATGTGGTTTCCGTTGTATTTCATCTTTATTAGGATGAGAGAAAGATTTATGGACTTTGTTTGAAAGAGTTAGATTCTCTAGTCCATCAACATGTTCAATTATTTTTCAAGTTGTTCAATGACACTATCTCTACGGTTAGGAATTCGTTACAAGTAGAACACTTGGATGTGCAAGATAGGAAAAACGGATGTTGATTCCTAATATGGGTTACATGATTGCTTCAAGATACAATATTGTACTTGTTTTCATTTACGAATTTCAACATCACATTTTTCACTAATCAATGCTCCACTCAAGTAGGCATATAATCATTGTTATTGGTTTTGTCAACAATAATCATTGGGTTCATGTAAGATTGAAACCTGATTGCCAGTTACCTCCCGTCATTGTTCGTTGAAGACAAAATTGTACTAATGACTTAAAAGCATGAGAATCAACATATGTGAGATGCTTCAGACATTTCAAACATTTGTGTAGGGCCGATTGTAATTTGTTTTCATGCATATATGTTTGATAGTTATTCTATTTATATATTAAGTCGGTTAGCTATTTTACCTTTTAAATTATTCAAGAAGAAATTATAAAAATACAAACAAAAATATTCATTACTATGGAAATTTTAAATTTCGTATTTTTCACTACAGAAAATTTTAAATTTACGATACTTCTGGATCTTTTAAAATTCTTGTATCACAAGCCACAATAAATTTAATAAATTGAGTGGAATTTTTGATATTATAATGAAATTTCTAATATGGCACCATGAAAGTATATTGGATTTGGATTACGATAGGCATCTAGCTCTCTAACAAGATCGACACTCATCATTACGGAAGTGCATGCTAAGAAGGTATTGAGATGAACATGATGAGTGGGGATCATATCCAACTTCATTATCCTTTCCTTCGTGAAAGAAGTTTCCATCTTGATTCGTCACACTTTTTGGTTAGCTTTAAAATTTCAGATAGTAATGAATGTTTTTTGTTCCAAACATATCAATATAATCCAAGTAATCATAATATATTCCAAGCATATCAATATAATCCAAGTAATCCAAAATGCAATCCAAGCAATACAAATACGATACAATATAAGACCAAATAAACTAAAACCAAAATACAAGTGCATCATCAACATAAACTACTGGGTATGGCGGGTGATGAGTCGATCTGTCACCCTCGGCGTTTCTCATGCCTCTGTATGATAGAGCACTCTGAGCCTCCGCCATGGTGGCCTCCAAAATACCTCTAACATCGGATCCATCAGAAAACAATCATTTGTCAATACCATCCTACTCAAGCTTCATGATATGACGACATATAAGCAACACGTCATGAGCATGATGCCTCACCTTCTCTTCCTCTAGGATCTCTGATGAAGGCCTCGATGGATTCCTGGAACATCCTACCATGTCTGGATGAGACACCTTTTAGGGTTTAGGGTTTAGGGTTTAGGGTTTAGGGTTTAGGGTTTTAGGGTTTAGGGTTTAGGGGTTTAGGGTTTTAGGGTTTAGGGTTTAGGGTTTAGGGTTTAGGATTTAGGGTTTAGGGTTTAGGATTTAGGATTTAGGATTTAGGATTTTAGGATTTAGGGTTTAGGGTTTAAAATGTTGATTTTCTTGATTGATTACTTTAAAATGTTTTATCTACCTTGATGATCTCGATGATTTCTTGACAAAAACTGGATTGATGAAATAAGAGTTGAGAGAGTTTTGAGAGAATTTTCTACAATAGGAGGAAAGAATCAACGCCTTTTATTACTTCCATAACCAAAATATTAAAATTTCATATAGTATATAATTAATGCATAAGATGGATTAAGAAAGCATAAGATGGATTAAGAAATCACGGATCCTATTACATATTTGAGTTTCACATTAAGAAATCAAATATCTCCTTATTATTAGAGTCTCTGAAAACCTTATCCCTCCCACACAAAATCCCATCTTCCTCACTTTATCAATCTCCTCAAATTAACTAAAAGCTTAACTCTTGAAATCCATCATCAAACATCAAACATGTTGACCTCATCTTCTATCAATTCCACGCCCATCATTCATCATCGTCATCCTCCTTATCCTCTCACTCCCACAACCACAACCACATTCCTCCGTCCTCCTCCGCTCCTAAACCCTCCCTCCCTCCCTTTTCACCGTCGCCAGACTCAATAACTCCGACAAAGCCGGTGACGAAATGGGTCCACGAAGGTCTCATCACGAATCCCTCCCCAGCGGCATGTTCGTGTCCTCCTCGACAACCAAGACCTCATCCTCGGCTATATCTCCGGAAAGATTCGAAAGAATTATGTTCGCATCCTTCCGGAGATAGAGTTCAGTTAATCGATCGCTATGACTCCTCAAAAGACGCATAGTTTAGAATTCGAATACCTCCGGTGGTGGTGGTGGTGGTCTTGACTCTTAGTTTTATGCGTCTATTGTTTGTCAAAATGTCTCTATCTCTATCAAACTTGAGTTTTGTTTCCGTCCTAATTAGCTTTGTTTTATTTCTTGGATATAAAGAACCAACTTTGAGTACATTGTTGTTGTAGAAACCAAAAGGCAAAACATTGTTGTATTCAATTTCATTGTATTCACTTTGCATTCTTGAAATCAACACCAAGCCTTTTATCTATTTTATACAAAACATTGTGCGATAAAGTTTCCTTGTTGAAATTAATCTCATTATGTATAAGGAAGTGTATTTTGGATGGATATATCTGGTAGAATTTGTGTCATGTTGGCAGGTTTGGTACATAGCAGATCATGATTTCTTCAACCCATGAAAATCATTTAGATTGTGTGATTGATCTGCATTAAAGCAAATGCATAATCTTCTCTTGCTTGTTGTCTACTAAATATTTTTTGTTTGAATAGGCATGAGATTGCACTTCTCGAACAAATCATGTGCTTACTTTGAAGGATCTTCTTTCAAAGTTCCAACTTGCAACCTCATCTTTAAGGAGTTAGTGAAGTATTGAAATCCTTAGATAGCTCTTTTTATTTTAGTATGATTGATACAAATGTAGAAGGTGGGGCAATATCTCTGTAAACTTTGATCGTTGAAGAAAAGAAGTGCAACATGTATTTTTTTTATGTAAATAAGTCTTAATAGGTTACTACTCCTTTTGTTTGTTGTCTTTGACCAGGAATTCTCATAGGTGAACTAGGTATAATTTTGCGGTTAACTCTTGCTGTCTTGCACACATGGTGATGGCTATGTAAAGACTTTCCCACTTTCAGCGACCTCATACGTTGAAAAGGTGCACTATTCAATTAATTGGAATTCCACCGAATCTCATGGACTTGTCGTATTGTTTTGACCACGCGGGTTTTGGGCTTTGGTTGGGCGGTGTTTTCCGTCGTTACTTGGTTGAGCCATTGCTATGTGGTGGCATAAAATC
Source organism: Vicia sativa (assembly GCA_021764765.1). Taxonomy (NCBI): domain Eukaryota; kingdom Viridiplantae; phylum Streptophyta; class Magnoliopsida; order Fabales; family Fabaceae; genus Vicia; species Vicia sativa. The sequence continues at coordinate 924,336 of CM038794.1, forward strand.
TCGTCAAGTTTCTCTTTTCGGTATCTTATGTTTTTAGTACTTGGGCTCTAGACTAAAGATAAACTGTTGGTACTATCTCGAGTTCGATTCTACGAACCACGAAACTAGATTAATCGATTAGTCTTTCACTATGTGGATCGAATTGGTTGGCTAAATAAAAATAATATAATGAATTTAATTTGATTGATTTGATTTCAGGGCACTGCATGAAACGGAGGAAAGAAAGAAAGGAGGGTTAACAAGGAATCAGTTTTTTCTGATAACATTTATTTGCAGTTTTGCATATTATGTGTTTCCAGGCTACTTGTTCCCAATGCTAACATCACTCTCTTGGGTATGTTGGGTGTTTCCCAATTCAGTTATAGCACAACAGTTGGGTTCAGGGTTAAATGGTCTTGGACTTGGAGCTATTGGATTTGATTGGTCGAGTATATGTTCTTATCTCGGTACCCCTTTGGCTAGTCCATGGTTTGCTACTGCTAACATTGCTGCTGGTTTTGGTATTTTCATGTATATTATTGTGCCTACTGCTTATACGCTTAATCTTTACCATGCAAGAAGATTTCCCATCTTTTCAGATGGGTTGTTCAGTTCGGATGGTCAGAAATATAACATCTCGGCTATTACTGACGCTAACTTTCACCTTGATTTGGAAGCTTATCAACGCGAGGGCCCTCTTTATCTAAGCACCATGTTTGCTATGTCGTATGGTATTGGTTTCGCTTGCCTTTCCGCAACTCTTGTTCATGTCTTGCTCTTCCATGGGAGGTATGTATGTAATTAGAGTTTAATTGAAATTCTATGCATTTCTAAATCAGTTACGGTTCAATCCGTAATATTGCAGCATAATTACGCTTTTGCAGATGCAATTGTTGTCATGATGACAATGTGGAAATTTTAAAACTTTTATGTTGAAGCTACAGTTGCATTTGTAGACCATAATTTAGAACTAAAAACATGATCGTAGTTGTAAGTTGCGGTTGCGGATAAACTCCAAAGCTTGACTTTGCAGTAAAATCGGCCGATGCAGATGCAATTGCTGTCGTTTTGCTGGTGCAGGGATTTCAAAAATCTGTATATTGCTGTTGCAATTGCATTTTCACACTGCAATTTAGAAGTTTAGGACTGTATGCATGATCATAGTTATAAACTGTGGTCGCATTTACACTATAAACCTTGATGTTGCAACAAAACGCAGTTGCAACTTGCAATTATTACTAAGACATTATATTCCAGTTGCAAGTGTAGTTGGGGACCACAGTTGATCAATATCTGTTGCCACTGCCACCGTATTTAATGAATTTAAAAACATATGACTTTTCGTCCCCAGTTGATAATGTTTGTTCGCTGTGCAGTGATATATTGCAGCTCAGTAAGTCTGCTTTTCAAGGGAAGAAGATAGATATACACACGAAGATCATGAGAAAAAATTATAAACAAGTTCCTGAATGGTGGTTCCTTTGCATTCTTTTGTTCAGCATTACGGCAGCTATATTTGTGTGTGAGTATTACAACGATCAACTCCAGCTACCATGGTGGGGTGTGATGTTAGCATGCGTTGTTGCTGTATCGTTTACTCTTCCTGTTGGAATAATCAGAGCTACGACAAATCAAGCACCTGCTTTGAATGTGATAACAGAGTACATAATTGGATACATCTACCCTGGTTATCCTATTGCAGTCATGTTGTTTAAAGTGTATGGGAACATGAGTATGAAACAGGCCATTTTCTTTTTTGCAAGATTTTAAGCTTGGGCATTACATGAAGATTCCTCCTAGAGCAATGTTCTTGGCACAGGTTTGCACAACACTCTTTACATGAGTTGATTTGATTCTTATGTTGTGTTGATCTAAACTGTCTTGTAATCTATGAAACACAAACACACAAACACCCAACACATATCTTGTAATCTATGAAATAATAAAATTTAACCACATGTGTAAGTGTCGTATTAGTGTAGGTCATGGCCAACAATAGACAAACATGCATTCAATCTAAATGGTCTGCAATTTATAAATCATTTACGCAAACACAAATACGGGTATCAAAAACAATACTGAAATTAACACATCAACATTAATAATGATTTGAAAAAATACAAAATAATTAAATGTAAACTAGTGTCAGACTCGTGAAGGATTAGACACTAAAATGTGTCGAGCAACAAACACACTTTTAATCTTTTAATTTGAAGTGTCGATACTACATATACATTATACAAGTAGTAATTATGATTCCCTTGCTTAATTACACTATTTCCTCTGGCAGGTACTTGGCACAATAATAGCTGCAGTTGTGCATCTATTAACAGCATGGTGGCTAATAGAAACAGTTCCAAACATATGCCATAGGGAATTGCTTCCACCAGGAAGCCCATGGACTTGCCCAGGCGATCATGTATTTTATGATGCATCTGTGATATGGGGTTTGATAGGGCCTCGCAGAATATTTGGAGATCTAGGACACTACTCAGCCATCAACTGGTTTTTCTTGGCTGGTGCTATTGCTCCTTTAGTTGTTTGGCTAGCACACAAAGCCTTCCCTGACAAACCATGGATTAAACTTATTACTATGCCTGTGCTCTTAGGAGCATTATCAGAAATGCCTCCAGCAACTCCAGTTAACTACACTAGTTGGGTTCTTGTTGGATTTGCATCAGGATTTGTTGCTTACCGTTATTATCGTGGTTGGTGGACCCGTCATAACTATCTCTTGTCTGGAGCACTTGATGCTGGATTAGCCTTCATGGGAGTTTTTCTTTACTTGTGTTTGGGGATGCAGCATATCAGCCTAGATTGGTGGGGTAGTAACTCAGATAGATGCCCTTTAGCTTCATGTCCATCTGCTGATTCAGGTGTCATATCTAAAGGGTGTCCTATTTTTTGAGTATGCATATGTATGAAGAAATGTAGTTGTAGAATTACCTGAGATACACATAAATGTCACATAGCTCTTCATTCTTCATTGTGTACAGAATTTGTATTGATTTTTGTAAAATATATGATTTGATTGTGAAAGTTGTTGTAAAGTTTGTATTCACTGAATAATAAGATAATTTGCATACTCCCATGGGCCATGAAATATCTACTTGATGATGTGCCTGTCTTTGAATTTCCCCTGATCCTAAAAGTGAACATTAAGAATGGAATGAATCATTTCTAAAGACATTTTTCAAACTATGATCATATCTTTGATATATGGCCAGTTTTGTTTTAGTTTTTTTTTTATTAAATGATTTTTATAGTGTTACATATTTTTATTTCTTTTTTAATAAAAATTTAAAATAAAATTTTGGTTAAAATAGTTATTCTTAAAACAATATTATTTTAAGTATTTTATCATATTGAATTTTTTCAACTAATAAACATAAAAGAATATTGATTTTTTTTGTTGGTAAAATCATATATATATTAAAGAAAAATTGGAGCACAAAAGGTGGGACTATACAAAACCCTCAAAGATCTATAAGATCCAAAAAATAAATCTAACGTGTTTTTACATAATCATTTCTAATGTTAGGAGGTAGATGTCATCTAAGTCGAAAAAAAAGTGCGGTTGTTTTCTTCTCGGTATATGTGAGAAATGATAAAATATAAGCTAGCTATAATATTAACATAGCGATTCCATCGATCCAGGCTATCAAGATAAGGACCTCATTTCCAAATTAGAGAAGGTGCGACAACTATGCTAGAATCGGTTTCGATCCATAACTTTTTCAACCTTTATCATTACCAATCTCAATCCTCGAGAACCCCACAAAATCGCCATAATCGGATTAGACCAACTAAGGCCTTTGACAAAAGCTAAGACAAACTTTCCATGGTGGTCACGAAAGATGCCTCTACAACCCACATAATTTGAAGTAGAAGAATAAGCCCTGCCATAATTACATTTTATCAGATCGACATTTTGGAGGCACCAAATCACCTCACACAACTTGGAATGGAGAGATGATTCGATATGAAATCTCTTAAGACAAAAAGCTATCACCATCACCATAACGACTATTGAAAACTACTCATTAAAATCAAATATGGTCTATCTTAAAATTTATAAAAATAGTACATATCGAACATGACAACATTCATATCCGCATCAAAAATTGTTTTGAAAAATACATTTTATTTAATTCCGCTCAATTGGACAATTTTTTAATCAATTCACATAAAAGATAACATAAATTTATACCATTCTATAGATCAAATTATTTTTTAATATAGTATTTAAATTTTAATGGATAAAAAAATTGGATGTGAGATATGATTAGTGTCTTGTGTTGGTACAAAATGGTACATATCGAGCATGACAACAGTACAACAGAAACACAACCAGGGTTTGATTGATTGGTAATGATAAACATGTTGACCTCATCTTCTATCAATTCCACGCCCCAATCATTCATCATCGTCTATCCTCCTTATCCTCTCACTCCCACAACCACAACCACATTCCTCCGTCCTCCTCCGCTCCTAAACCCCTCCCCTCCCTCCCTTTTCACCGTCGCCGCCAAGACTCCAATAACTCCCGACAAAGCCAGCGAGCAGAAATGGGTCCACGAAGGTCTCATCACTGAATCCCTCCCCAACGGCATGTTCCGTGTCCTCCTCGACAACCAAGACCTCATCCTCGGCTATATCTCCGGAAAGATTCGAAAAATTATGTTCGCATCCTTCCGGAGATAGAGTTCGAGTTGAAGTCAATCGCTATGACTCCTCAAAGGACGCATAGTTTACGAATTCGGAATACCTCCGGTGGTGGTGGTGGTGGTGCTGCCAGCTCTTAGTTTTTATGCACGTCTATTGTTTGTCAAAATGTCTCTATCTCTATCAAACTTCTGAGTTTTGTTTCCGTCCTAATTAGCTTTGTTTTATTTCTTGGATATAAAGAACCAACTTTGAGTACATTGTTGTTGTAGAGAAACAAAAGGCAAAAACATTGTTGTATTCAATTTCATTGTATTCACTTTGCATTACTGAAATCAACACCAAGCCTTTTATCTATTTTATACAAAACATTGTGCAGTAAAGTTTCCTTGTTGAAATTAATCTCATTATGTATAAGGAAGCTGTATTTTGGATGGATATATCTGGTAGAATTTGTGTCATGTTGGCAGGTTTGGTACATAGCAGATCATGATTTCTTCAACCCATGAAAATCATTTAGATTGTGTGATTGATCTGCATTAAAGCAAATGCATAATCTTCTCTTGCTTGTTGTCTACTAAATATTTTTTGTTTGAATAGGCATGAGATTGCACTTCCTGGATATAAATGATTTTCCAAGTTATTGCTTCACACCCTACACAATGAAGGTCATGGAGGTTGCAATGAAGGTATCCTAAAGTTGCTGCAATTAAGGTGACTAGGGGAGGATATAAGACGGATTCTCCAAGTCTGCTAGCAGGCTAGAAACTGTTATAGATCTGATGTTATATTTCATCAAACTCAGTGTTATTCTAAGTGTGTTGTCACTTGTCTAGAGAATAATATTTCATAGGATGTGGCTGATCTTACCCCCTAAATTGTACATGATATAGTATTTCTTATGAAAAATGTTAATACATGAAGTAAAACCTGAATGAATCACTTTTGGGCTTTATCCTTTATTTCGGTGGTACAGTACTGCAGTATATTTTCAATTGTAGATGAAAAAATCATAATCAGGAAAAATCATCACTCCTTTCATTGCAGACTAATGCTGCATTTATGTTCTTATTCTCCAATTTTTATTAATCACTTAAAGACATTGCTGTCATTTTTTTGTCTACCCAGTTCAAGGAACAGCAAAATTAGCTCCTGAAAATTCAGTTATGGAATTTGAAGCTAAATCTGGAAGGGACGGAGCATGGTCAATATTCCTCTTTAATCATGTTTAGGTTACTCTTTTGAATATTAGTCTACTTGTTAATTAATTTTCATTAGTGTAATTGACTTGTGGTCTTGTTTTTGTTAGGTATGATGTGGCTAACTTTCTATCATACAGACATTTGGAGAGTAGTGATCCGGTAATTTTGACATAAGATTATCTCCTTATTAATTTCGAGAGAATTAATGAGGTTTTTATATTGTTCAGTTTTTATTTTTTCTGATAGTATTTCCTTGTTATTTCAATCAAGGCAAGTCAAAATTGAGATCCTATCTAACATCGGTAGGGGTTCTAAGATCATAAATAAATGACATAATTTTTCTTAATGTTTAATGTAACTGTTTTCTGTTATAGTGACCATCAAATGAATGTACTGTTAGTGTTGATGTTTTGCTTCCTTATTTGTTTAAGAGCTTTATTATGGAATGGTCATGGACAAATGTACTTGTAAATAGATCTGGTTCTCACTTATCAGTTTCTGACGATTCATTCATTCATTCATTCATGGTGTTGTAGTTGTTGTGAGTTTTGCCTTCAACTCTGATCGGAAACTTAAACTGAGTTTGTTGACTGTTGTGCAGTGCACCCAATCTCATTTTATCCAAGGCTTATGGATTTGTTGACCATGTAATGGTAATATCTCTCTCCATGTTTCAGGAAGTGCTAGTGCGTTTTCTGGTTTTGGATCTGATGAAGGCAGGTGGATTAATGTGCGAAAGAATGTCAGGCGCGCTCTCTGCCATGTGAATCTTCAGAATGTGTCGCAGTGCTCGCTGGAGATCTCATACTCTGTTTTCAGGTTGGGATGTGTCATAATAAGTTAATTTGATGATGGAAATTTGCATCTAACAAATTTTGTGTTTAGCAATAATTATTGTTTCTTACCATTTATTGAATTTTGATTTTGACACTACAGGAAGGTAAAGAGCAAGCCCTTTACTATGATGCCCATGTCCTTGATGCTCAAAGGCGGAGCCGACGTGAGAGGTTGTCGTTGTAGATTTTGGTTCGCTATGATCATGATCAGTCTGAGGTATAAATTTCAAAAAATTGTCATCTGGGATTTCTACTTTTATGTTTGCTTATAAGATTTTAGTCCCTCTAGTTTCCACTCATTTCAGTTTTGATATCAATCCCTATGTTAAAGGGCACTTGTTCAAGCGTTTCATTAATTCTCATATTATGTGGTTTTGCCAGGAAATCGTGGCTTAGGAAGGTTTGTCGGAGGCCTGAAACTGATTACAGATTACATCAACTTCATGCCGTGAGCGATGCACCACCTGCGGATCATCAGAAGATTAGCTTGGATCATCCAGCAAATGTTCAAAGCATGAGGGTTACTCATTCTTCTGAAATGGTGCAAAAGCAGCAACAGATTCACATCGTAACACCAGTTTTGCAAACAAACGTTTCCGTTCCACCGCAAAGTATGAATGTGGATCCAGTGAAAATTGAAACAAAACCTGATATTCAAGCTGGAAACCCTGTCACTCTAGGCACTGCCACATTCACCCCCAGCATCATTACTACTAGCAGTGTTCCTGAAGTTTCCACACAGAACCTGGCCGAAGAGAAGTAACTTGAATATGTTTCTGTAAAGCTTAACTAGTTGGATGATAATCTTTTGCACAAAATGCTTGTACATGAGTTTTTAAAGCTTGTTTTATTCGAATTATGGGAAATGAAAAGGGTAAGGTGCTAGAATTGCACTTTCGTCTTTTATGTTAAAACTTACACTATTAATATATTTTTATAGAAACGCATGGAAAACAATTTTGAACATTTTCAGAGTTTTTTTTTTAAAGAATCTTCTAACGTCCATGACAATTAATTTTGAATATTTTATTACAACTTGAATATAGACATTGAATTGAGAGATGTAGTATTAATTACATACTATTAAAAAACATAAAATTAATATCATTTCAAAATTAAAAGTATCAATTACTTTTCAATAGTGTTTTTGTAAATATCAATTACCTCTAAATAGTGTTTTGTAAAATCAATAATTGTTAATCAAAAGAGAAGTTATTTCAATAAAAAAGGTGACAAAATACAATCAAAATAAACTACTGCGTATGGCGGAGCCGACCTGTCACCCTCGAGGCGTTCCTCCGCTGCCTCCTGTAGACCAGGGCACCCTGAGTCTCCACTATGATGGCCTTTAAAACGCCTCTGACATCAGATCCGTCGGGATCTGACCCTCTGTCAATGTCATCCCTAGCAAGCTCCATGATACGGCGGCACCTAGGCAGCACGTCCTAGGCATGATCCCTCGTCGCCTGCTCCTCCTCCAGGATCTCCTGATGAGCCGATCTGGATGGGTCTCCTAGAGCCTTCCGTATCATGTATGAATGAGAAATCCTAAAGAACCATAACATATAGCATCGCGTAACTCGTTAAATGCGGAGCCACGATACCGGCCTCCTCGGACGAAATGACTCTCAAGATCATCAAATATCTCATCCATCTCTCGTCTTCACTATCGGAGGAGTAGATAAAGTAGGATGTCGAGGAATCGTCGAGTATACGAATTGACGCATCACTTGCTTGACAAATAAACAACGATCTTCCAACGTCGGACCAACCAACATATAGCAGAGACACCTCATCAAAAGCTATCGTCTCGTGGTGGTCGGCGTAACCTTCAAGTGGATGCCCTCGTGCCAATTCGGTCCGAGATAAACCCGATAAACAAGTGTCGCTTGGTTGCCTCAGCGGCTCGTATGCACATGCACGAGGCATCGCTCGGTATAACCCTTAGCAAATGACCATCCCGAAATTTGTGGGAAGTGTTGTAGGATCCATCCACGAAATATCAAAATTATACCGATTAGTTTCAAAATCAAAATAATTAAAAAGGAAGCTAAGAGAAATTTTTATATTGTCAAAAGTTATGCTAGGTGATCGCCTCGTCTTCCACCTAGTCGCCTCCGTCGACTTGGTATACAAGTAAACCAAGCAAGCGGCCCCAGTTCCACGATGACTGCTCTAAATCAACAAAGAATCTGAGGTACATGACGTCGTGTAGGTGGCACGTGTCCAAAATCGGGTCCCAACAAAATACAAGAGGTATGCTCATGGCATACCCCATGAAGTGTAACGCTGGGATCACCATCGCCGTATACGCGATCTCGATAAAAACAATCTTCAACCAACTATATCTCACGTGGCGCCACGTGTCTCATCAACCTCCTCAGGGCCTCCTCCACGGTAACCCCACCTCTCAACCAACACCTCAACCAACATCTCATCACCTCGTCTTTCTCCAACTTCTCATGATCCGAAACCGCCCTCGATCGGCATGTAAGCAGCGACATCATCGAGTGTGATCGTCATCTCTCCGTGTGGTAGATGAAACAAAGGCGTCTCCTCGTGCTTGGTCATCCCTTAGTTGACCACACTATATCCACGAGAGGTCAAGTCTCCAACCCAGTCGTGGTGATCATCGGACCATGGCTCGAGAGGGAGTTAGCTTGTTGATCTTTCTCCCATGGTTGATGACCTTAAGTGTATCGCGATCCTGCAAGAAAACCACATTGAGTTTTTGTCTTTGTGAAGTTTGATATTTTAATTATTATTGAGTCTTTGTGTTTTAGATTGTAATACTCTATTCTCGTGTTATCTTTTAAGTTAGCATAATAAAGTATTTGTGTTGTTGTTGTGATTCATCACTTCATATATATATATATATATATATATATATATATATATATATATATATATATATATATATATATATATATATATATATATATAGTCATATTAAAAATGACATTGATATGAAAGAGTTCATATGAGACCGTCATATACTATTGACTACTAAGCATAAATTTTCTTTTATTTGATTGATTTTCTACAAACATATATGACTTTGCATCTAAGTGTGTTAACAATTATTTGTGTTATTTATTTTACGCATTTATTTTTCTGACACAATTTTGTTGCCATACATATTGTTCTAGTATTATGTTTGACATCTTATAATTGAATTTCCAAATAATTTGTGATATTTATTTTACATTTATTCAATGAAAGATATCATTTAGAGGGTTTAAAAAAGTGTTAGAAAATTAGAGTATTTGAAAAATCTAGTGTGATATATTCGAGTAAGATTAGCTGACTTTACTATTAGTACATTTGGTGCTTTTTAGTGTATTTTAGAAGATAAATAGTAAAAAGGTAAGAGATTTTTTTATTGAAATTAACTAACTTTACAATGCGTGGGGTTTGAAAGACACCCAATCCCTCATAGTTGAAAAAGTAGACCCTTGAAGATTTTTTATAAATGGTCAAAAATAGAAAAATAAAAAGACCTCTAAGCATGTTAGGAGTAGATTGCACTTCCTGGTCGAACAAATCATGTGCTTACTTTGAAGGATCTTCTTTCAAAGTTCCAACTTGCAACCTCATCTTTAAGGAGTTAATGAAGTATTGAAATCCTTAGATAGCTCTTTTTATTTTAGTATGATTGATACAAATGTAGAAGGTGGGGCAATATCTCTGTAAACTTTGATCGTTGAAGAAAAGAAGTGCAACATGTATTTTTTTTTATGTAAATAAGTCTTAATAGGTTACTACTCCTTTTGTTTGTTGTCTTTGACCAGGAATTCTCATAGGTGAACTAGGTATAATTTTGCGGTTAACTCTTGCTGTCTTGCACACATGGTGATGGCTATGTAAAGACTTTCCCACTTTCAGCGACCTCATACGTTGAAAAGGTGCACTATTCCAATTAATTGGAATTCCACCAGAATCTCATGGACTTGTCAGTATTGTTTTGACCACGCAGGTTTTGGGCTTTGGTTGGGCCGGTGTTTTCCGTCGTTACTTGGTTGAGCCGCTGCTATGTGGTGGCCGCAAATCTCGTCCAAGTTTCTCTTTTCAGGTATCTTATGTTTTTTTAGTACTTGGGCTCTAGACTAAAGATAAACTGTTCGGTACTATCTGAGTTCGATTCTCGAACCACGAAACTAGATTAATCTGATTAGTCTGTTCACTATGTGGATCGGAATTGGTTGGCTAAATAAAATAATATAATGAATTTAATTTGATTGATTTGATTTCAGGGCACTGCATGAAACGGAGGAAAGAAAGAAAGGAGGGTTAACAAGGAATCAGTTTTTCTGATAACATTTATTTGCAGTTTTGCATATTATGTGTTTCAGGCTACTTGTTCCCAATGCTAACATCACTCTCTTGGGTATGTTGGGTGTTTCCCAATTCAGTTATAGCACAACAGTTGGGTTCAGGGTTAAATGGTCTTGGACTTGGAGCTATTGGATTTGATTGGTCGAGTATATGTTCTTATCTCGGTACCCTTTGGCTAGTCCATGGTTTGCTACTGCTAACATTGCTGCTGGTTTTGGTATTTTCATGTATATTATTGTGCCTACTGCTTATACGCTTAATCTTTACCATGCAAGAAGATTTCCCATCTTTTCAGATGGGTTGTTCAGTTCGGATGGTCAGAAATATAACATCTCGGCTATTACTGGCTAACTTTCACCTTGATTTGGAAGCTTATCAACGCGAGGGCCCTCTTTATCTAAGCACCATGTTTGCTATGTCGTATGGTATTGGTTTCGCTTGCCTTTCCGCAACTCTTGTTCATGTCTTGCTCTTCCATGGGAGGTATGTATGTAATTAGAGTTTAATTGAAATTCTATGCATTTCTAAATCAGTTACGGTTCAATCCGTAATATTGCAGCATAATTACGCTTTTGCAGATGCAATTGTTGTCATGATGACAATGTGGAAATTTTAAAACTTTTATGTTGAAGCTACAGTTGCATTTGTAGACCATAATTTAGAACTAAAAACATGATCGTAGTTGTAAGTTGCGGTTGCGGATAAACTCCAAAGCTTGACTTTGCAGTAAAATCGGCCGATGCAGATGCAATTGCTGTCGTTTTGCTGGTGCAGGGATTTCAAAAATCTGTATATTGCTGTTGCAATTGCATTTTCACACTGCAATTTAGAAGTTTAGGACTGTATGCATGATCATAGTTATAAACTGTGGTCGCATTTACACTATAAACCTTGATGTTGCAACAAAACGCAGTTGCAACTTGCAATTGTTACTAAGACATTATATTCCAGTTGCAAGTGTAGTTGGGGACCACAGTTGATCAATATCTGTTGCCACTGCCACCGTATTTAATGAATTTAAAAACATATGACTTTTCGTCCCCAGTTGATAATGTTTGTTCGCTGTGCAGTGATATATTGCAGCTCAGTAAGTCTGCTTTTCAAGGGAAGAAGATAGATATACACACGAAGATCATGAGAAAAAATTATAAACAAGTTCCTGAATGGTGGTTCCTTTGCATTCTTTTGTTCAGCATTACGGCAGCTATATTTGTGTGTGAGTATTACAACGATCAACTCCAGCTACCATGGTGGGGTGTGATGTTAGCATGCGTTGTTGCTGTATCGTTTACTCTTCCTGTTGGAATAATCAGAGCTACGACAAATCAAGCACCTGCTTTGAATGTGATAACAGAGTACATAATTGGATACATCTACCCTGGTTATCCTATTGCAGTCATGTTGTTTAAAGTGTATGGGAACATGAGTATGAAACAGGCCATTTTCTTTTTGCAAGATTTTAAGCTTGGGCATTACATGAAGATTCCTCCTAGAGCAATGTTCTTGGCACAGGTTTGCACAACACTCTTTACATGAGTTGATTTGATTCTTATGTTGTGTTGATCTAAACTGTCTTGTAATCTATGAAACACAAACACACAAACACCCAACACATATCTTGTAATCTATGAAATAATAAAATTTAACCACATGTGTAAGTGTCGTATTAGTGTAGGTCATGGCCAACAATAGACAAACATGCATTCAATCTAAATGGTCTGCAATTTATAAATCATTTACGCAAACACAAATACGGGTATCAAAAACAATACTGAAATTAACACATCAACATTAATAATGATTTGAAAAATACAAAATAATTAAATGTAAACTAGTGTCAGACTCGTGAAGGATTAGACACTAAAATGTGTCGAGCAACAAACACACTTTTAATCTTTTAATTTGAAGTGTCGATACTACATATACATTATACAAGTAGTAATTATGATTCCCTTGCTTAATTACACTATTTCCTCTGGCAGGTACTTGGCACAATAATAGCTGCAGTTGTGCATCTATTAACAGCATGGTGGCTAATAGAAACAGTTCCAAACATATGCCATAGGGAATTGCTTCCACCAGGAAGCCCATGGACTTGCCCAGGCGATCATGTATTTTATGATGCATCTGTGATATGGGGTTTGATAGGGCCTCATAGAATATTTGGAGATCTAGGACACTACTCAGCCATCAACTGGTTTTTCTTGGCTGGTGCTATTGCTCCTTTAGTTGTTTGGCTAGCACACAAAGCCTTCCCTGACAAACCATGGATTAAACTTATTACTATGCCTGTGCTCTTAGGAGCATTATCAGAAATGCCTCCAGCAACTCCAGTTAACTACACTAGTTGGGTTCTTGTTGGATTTGCATCAGGATTTGTTGCTTACCGTTATTATCGTGGTTGGTGGACCCGTCATAACTATCTCTTGTCTGGAGCACTTGATGCTGGATTAGCCTTCATGGGAGTTTTTCTTTACTTGTGTTTGGGGATGCAGCATATCAGCCTAGATTGGTGGGGTAGTAACTCAGATAGATGCCCTTTAGCTTCATGTCCATCTGCTGATTCAGGTGTCATATCTAAAGGGTGTCCTATTTTTTGAGTATGCATATGTATGAAGAAATGTAGTTGTAGAATTACCTGAGATACACATAAATGTCACATAGCTCTTCATTCTTCATTGTGTACAGAATTTGTATTGATTTTTGTAAAATATATGATTTGATTGTGAAAGTTGTTGTAAAGTTTGTATTCACTGAATAATAAGATAATTTGCATACTCCCATGGGCCATGAAATATCTACTTGATGATGTGCCTGTCTTTGAATTTCCCCTGATCCTAAAAGTGAACATTAAGAATGGAATGAATCATTTCTAAAGACATTTTTCAAACTATGATCATATCTTTGATATATGGCCAGTTTTGTTTTAGTTTTTTTTTTATTAAATGATTTTTATAGTGTTACATATTTTTATTTCTTTTTAATAAAAATTTAAAATAAAATTTTGTTAAAATAGTTATTCTTAAAACAATATTATTTTAAGTATTTTATCATATTGAATTTTTTCAACTAATAAACATAAAAGAATATTGATTTTTTTTTTGTTGGTAAAATCATATATATATTAAAGAAAAATTGGAGCACAAAAAGGTGGGGACTATACCAAAACCCTCAAAGATCTATAAGATCCTAAAAAAATAAATCTAACGTGTTTTTACATAATCATTTCTAATGTTAGGAGGTAGATATCGCATCTAAGTCGAAAAAAAAAGTGCCGGTTGTTTTCTTCTCGGTATATGTGAGAAATGATAAAATATAAGCTAGCTATAATATTAGCATAGCGATTCCATCGATCACAGGCTATCAAGATAAGGACCTCATTTCCAAATTAGAGAAGGTGCGAAAACTATGCTAGAATCGGTTTCGATCCATAACTTTTTCAACCTTTATCATTACCAATCTCAATCCTCCGAGAACCCCACAAAATCGCCATAATCGGATTAGACCAACTAAGGCCTTTGACAAAAGCTAAGACAAACTTTCCATGGTGGTCACGAAAGATGCCTCTACAACCCACATAATTTGAAGTAGAAGAATAAGCCCGCCATAATTACATTTTATCGGATCGACATTTTGGAGCACCAAATCACCTCATTGCACAACTTGGAATGGAGAGATGATTACGATATGAAATCTCTTAAAACAAAAGCCTATCACCATCACCATAACGACTATTGAAAACTACTCATTAAAATCAAATATGGTCTATCTTAAAATTTATAAAATAGTACATATCGAACATGACAACATTCATATCCGCATCAAAATTGTTTTGAAAAATACATTTTATTTAATTCCTCAATTGGACAATTTTTAATCAATTCATAAAAGATAACATAAATTTATACCATTCTATAGATCAAATTATTTTTAATATAGTATTTAAATTTTAATGGATAAAAAAATTGGATGTGAGATATGATTAGTGTCTTGTGTTGGTACAAAATGGTACATATCGAGCATGACAACAGTACAACAGAAACACAACCAGGGTTTGATTGATTGGTAATGATAAACATGTTGACCTCATCTTCTATCCAATTCCACGCCCCAATCATTCATCATCGTCTATCCTCCTTATCCTCTCACTCCCACAACCACAACCACATTCCTCCGTCCTCCTCCGCTCCTAAACCCCTCCCCTCCCTCCCTTTTCACCGTCGCCGCCAAGACTCCAATAACTCCCGACAAAGCCAGCGAGCAGAAATGGGTCCACGAAGGTCTCATCACTGAATCCCTCCCCAACGGCATGTTCCGTGTCCTCCTCGACAACCAAGACCTCATCCTCGGCTATATCTCCGGAAAGATTCGAAAGAATTATGTTCGCATCCTTCCCGGAGATAGAGTTCGAGTTGAAGTCAGTCGCTATGACTCCTCAAAGGACGCATAGTTTACGAATTCGGAATACCTCCGGTGGTGGTGGTGGTGGTGCTGCCAGCTCTTAGTTTTTATGCACGTCTATTGTTTGTCAAAATGTCTCTATCTCTATCAAACTTCTGAGTTTTGTTTCCGTCCTAATTAGCTTTGTTTTATTTCTTGGATATAAAGAACCAACTTTGAGTACATTGTTGTTGTAGAGAAACCAAAAGGCAAAAACATTGTTGTATTCAATTTCATTGTATTCACTTTGCATTACTGAAATCAACACCAAGCCTTTTATCTATTTTTATACAAAACATTGTGCAGTAAAGTTTCCCTTGTTGAAATTAATCTCATTATGTATAAGGGAAGCTGTATTTTGGATGGATATATCTGGTAGAATTTGTGTCATGTTGGCAGGTTTGGTACATAGCAGATCATGATTTCTTCAACCCATGAAAATCATTTAGATTGTGTGATTGATCTGCATTAAAGCAAATGCATAATCTTCTCTTGCTTGTTGTCTACTAAATATTTTTTGTTTGAATAGGCATGAGATTGCACTTCCTGGATATAAATGATTTTCCAAGTTATTGCTTCACACCCTACACAATGAAGGTCATGGAGGTTGCAATGAAGGTATCCTAAAGTTGCTGCAATTAAGGTGACTAGGGGAGGATATAAGACGGATTCTCCAAGTCTGCTAGCAGGCTAGAAACTGTTATAGATCTGATGTTATATTTCATCAAACTCAGTGTTATTCTAAGTGTGTTGTCACTTGTCTAGAGAATAATATTTCATAGGATGTGGCTGATCTTACCCCCTAAATTGTACATGATATAGTATTTCTTATGAAAAATGTTAATACATGAAGTAAAACCTGAATGAATCACTTTTGGGCTTTATCCTTTATTTCGGGTGGTACAGTACTGCAGTATATTTTCAATTGTAGATGAAAAAAATCATAATCAGGAAAAATCATCACTCCTTTCATTGCAGACTAATGCTGCATTTATGTTCTTATTCTCCAATTTTTTATTAATCACTTAAAGACATTGCTGTCATTTTTTTTTGTCTACCCAGTTCAAGGAACAGCAAAATTAGCTCCTGAAAATTCAGTTATGGAATTTGAAGCTAAATCTGGAAGGGACGGAGCATGGTCAATATTCCCTCTTTAATCATGTTTAGGTTACTCTTTTGAATATTTGTCTACTTGTTAATTAATTTTCATTAGTGTAATTGACTTGTGGTCTTGTTTTTTGTTAGGTATGATGTGGCTAACTTTCTATCATACAGACATTTGGAGAGTAGTGATCCGGTAATTTTGACATAAGATTATCTCCCTTATTAATTTCCGAGAGAATTAATGAGGTTTTTTATATTGTTCAGTTTTTATTTTTTCTGATGGTATTTCCTTGTTATTTCAATCAAGGCAAGTCAAAATTGAGATCCTATCTAACATCGGGTAGGGGTTCTAAGATCATAAATAAATGACATAATTTTTTCTTAATGTTTAATGTAACTGTTTTCTGTTATAGTGACCATCAAATGAATGTACTGTTAGTGTTGATGTTTTGCTTCCTTATTTGTTTAAGAGCTTTATTATGGAATGGTCATGGACAAATGTACTTGTAAATAGATCTGGTTCTCACTTATCAGTTTCTGACGATTCATTCATTCATTCATTCATGGTGTTGTAGTTGTTGTGAGTTTTGCCTTCAACTCTGATCGGAAACTTAAACTGAGTTTGTTGACTGTTGTGCAGTGCACCCAATCTCATTTTATCCAAGGCTTATGGATTTGTTGACCATGTAATGGTAATATCTCTCTCTCCATGTTTCAGGAAGTGCTAGTGCGTTTTTCTGGTTTTGGATCTGATGAAGACGAGTGGATTAATGTGCGAAAGAATGTCAGGCCGCGCTCTCTGCCATGTGAATCTTCAGAATGTGTCGCAGTGCTCGCTGGAGATCTCATACTCTGTTTTCAGGTTGGGATGTGTCATAATAAGTTAATTTGATGATGGAAATTTGCATCTAACAAATTTTGTGTTTAGCAATAATTATTGTTTCTTACCATTTATTGAATTTTGATTTTTGACACTACAGGAAGGTAAAGAGCAAGCCCTTTACTATGATGCCCATGTCCTTGATGCTCAAAGACGGAGGCACGACGTGAGAGGTTGTCGTTGTAGATTTTTGGTTCGCTATGATCATGATCAGTCTGAGGTATAAATTTCAAAAAAATTGTCATCTGGGATTTCTACTTTTATGTTTGCTTATAAGATTTTAGTCCCTCTAGTTTCCACTCATTTCAGTTTTGATATCAATCCCTATGTTAAAGGGCACTTGTTCAAGCGTTTCATTAATTCTCATATTATGTGGTTTTGCCAGGAAATCGTGGCGCTTAGGAAGGTTTGTCGGAGGCCTGAAACTGATTACAGATTACATCAACTTCATGCCGTGAGCGATGCACCACCTGCGGATCATCAGAAGATTAGCTTGGATCATCCAGCAAATGTTCAAAGCATGAGGGTTACTCATTCTTCTGAAATGGTGCAAAAGCAGCAACAGATTCACATCGTAACACCAGTTTTGCAAACAAACGTTTCCGTTCCACCGCAAAGTATGAATGTGGATCCAGTGAAAATTGAAACAAAACCTGATATTCAAGCTGGAAACCCTGTCACTCTAGGCACTGCCACATTCACCCCCAGCATCATTACTACTAGCAGTGTTCCTGAAGTTTCCACACAGAACCTGGCCGAAGAGAAGTAACTTGAATATGTTTCTGTAAAGCTTAACTAGTTGGATGATAATCTTTTGCACAAAATGCTTGTACATGAGTTTTTAAAGCTTGTTTTATTCGAATTATGGGAAATGAAAAGGGTAAGGTGCTAGAATTGCACTTTCGTCTTTTATGTTAAAACTTACACTATTAATATATTTTTATAGAAACGCATGGAAAACAATTTTGAACATTTTCAGAGTTTTTTTTTTAAAGAATCTTCTAACGTCCATGACAATTAATTTTGAATATTTTATTACAACTTGAATATAGACATTGAATTGAGAGATGTAGTATTAATTACATACTATTAAAAAACATAAAATTAATATCATTTCAAAATTAAAAGTATCAATTACTTTTCAATAGTGTTTTTGTAAATATCAATTACCTCTAAATAGTGTTTTTGTAAAAATCAATAATTGTTAATCAAAAGAGAAGTTATTTCAATAAAAAAGGTGACAAAATACAATCAAAATAAACTACTGCGTATGGCGGAGCCGACCTGTCACCCTCGGCGTTCTCCTCGCCTCCAGGCACCACAGTCTCCACTATGATGGCCTTTAAAGCGCCTCGACATCGGATCCGTCGGGATCTGACCCTCGTCAATGTCATCCCTAGCAGCTCCACGGCACCTGGGCGGGCGTCTAGGCATGATCCCTCGTCGCCTGCTCCTCCTCCAGGATCTCCTGATGAGCCGATCTGGATGGGTCTCCTAGAGCCTTCCGTATCATGTATGAATGAGAAATCCTAAAGAACCATAACATGTAGCAGCGGCGTAACTCCGTTAAATGCGGAGCCACGATATACGGCCTCCTCGGGACGAAATGACTCTCAAGATCATCAAATATCTCATCCATCTCTCGTCTTCACTATCGGAGGAGTAGATAAAGTAGGATGTCGAGGAATCGTCGAGTATACCGAATTGATCACTTGCTTGACAAATAAACAACGGTCTTCCAAGTCGTCGGACCAACCAACATGTAAGACACCTCATCAAAAGCTATCGTCTCGTGGTGGTCGGCGTAAGCTGAAGTGGATGCCTCGTGCCTGATTCGGTCCGGATAAACCCGATAAACAAGTGTCGCTTGGTTGCCTCGAGCGGCTCGTATGCACACGAGGCATCGCTCGGTATAACCCTAGCAAATGACCATCCACGAAATTTGTGGGAAGTGTTGTAGGATCCATCCACGAAATATCAAAATTATACCGTTAGTTTCAAAATCAAAATAATTAAAAAGGAAGCTAAGAGAAATTTTTATATTGTCAAAGAGTTATCTCTAGGTGATCGCCTGCTTCCACCTAGTCGCCTCCGTCGACTTGGTATACAAGTAAACCAAGCAGCGACCCCGGTTCCACCCATGACACTCTAAATCAACAAAGAATCGAGGTACATGGCGTCGGTGTAGGTGGCCGGTGTCCCAAATCCGGGTCCCAACAAAATACAAGAGGTATGCTCTCATGGCATACCCCATGAAGTGTAACTTGCTGGGATCACCATCGGCGGCGCGCAATCTCGATAAAAACAATCTTGACCAACTATATCTCACGTGGCTGCCACGTGTCTCATCAACCTCCTAGGGCCTCCTCACGGTAACCCCGACCTCTCAACCAACACCTCAACCAACATCTCAATCACCTCGTCTTTCTCCAACTTCTCATGATCCGAAACCGCCTCGATCGGCATGTAGGCATACAAGCGACATCATCGAGTGTGATCGTCATCTCTCGTGTGGTAGATGAAACAAAGGCGTCTCCTCGTGCTTGGTCATCCCTTAGTTGACCACACTATATCCACAGAGGTCAGTCTCGACCACAGGTCGTGATAGATCATCGGACCATGGCTCGAGAGGGAGTTAGCTTGTTGATCTTTCTCCATGGTTGATGACCTTAAGTGTATCGCGATCCTGCAAGAAAACCACATTGAGTTTTTGTCTTGTGAAGTTTGATATTTTAATTATTATTGAGTCTTTGTGTTTTAGATTGTAATACTCTATTCTCGTGTTATCTTTTAAGTTAGCATAATAAAGTATTTGTGTTGTTGTTGTGATTCATCACTATATATATATATATATATATATATATATATATATATATATATATATATATATATATATATATATATATATATATATATATATATATATATATATATTAAAAATGACATTGATATGAAAGAGTTCATATGAGACCGTCATATACTATTGACTACTAAGCATAAATTTTCTTTTATTTGATTGATTTTCTACAAACATATATGACTTTGCATCTAAGTGTGTTAACAATTATTTGTGTTATTTATTTTACGCATTTATTTTTCTGACACAATTTTGTTGCCATACATATTGTTCTAGTATTATGTTTGACATCTTATAATTGAATTTCCAAATAATTTGTGATATTTATTTTACGCATTTATTCAATGAAAGATATCATTTAGAGGGTTTAAAAAAGTGTTAGAAAATTAGAGTATTTGAAAAATCTAGTGTGATATATTCGAGTAAGATTAGCTGACTTTACTATTAGTACATTTGGTGCTTTTTAGTGTATTTTAGAAGATAAATAGTAAAAAGGTAAGAGATTTTTTTATTGAAATTAACTAACTTTACAATGCGTGGGGTTTGAAAGACACCCAATCCCTCATAGTTGAAAAAGTAGACCCTTGAAGATTTTTTATAAATGGTCAAAAATAGAAAAATAAAAAGACCTCTAAGCATGTTAGGAGTAGATTGTACAATAACATCCTACATGACTACTTTTTAGTGTTTGACTAAACTAAAATCCAATACTAAGACTTGGAAAAGTTGAAAACAACAATTTACTAGTGCAAACTATGAGTAACTATTGAAGTTAAAGTCCGCAGTCAGATACGGTTCTTGAAAAGAAAGTCGACATCTCTAGGAGACTTGGGATTCCTCCTTGCGATGTCATGCGAGTGCACCATCGACAAGCATGTGTTGCGATACTCTAGTTATGTTCTTTGTGTCATCAATGCCAAGATGATGACTTGACCAAAGGTATCTGCGGTACTTCATCATTGTAACCATTCACGGGCTGTTATCCATTATCAAGGAAACATGTAACATTGCATATATACATTATGATAAATAAAACAAAGGGTGAAATTAAGTAACATATTCCATGTACATGAAAAAGTGAAGTGGTTTATAAACAGTTTTGTACATTCAAGTCATTAATAGGAAGAAAGTAATTAAAAGAAAATTGCTTTTATTTAAGAAAATTGCTTTTATTAATGCATAAGATGGATTAAGAAAGCATAAGATGGATTAAGAAATCCTGGATCCTATTACATATTTGAGTTTCACATTAAGAAATCAAATATCTCCCTTATTATTAGAGTCTCTGAAAACCTTATCCCTCCCACACACAAAATCCCTTCCTCACACCCCCAATCAATCTCCTCAAATTAACTAAAAGCTTAACTCTTGAAATCCATCATCAAACATCAAACATGTTGACCTCATCTTCTATCCAATTCCACGCCCCAATCATTCATCATCGTCTATCCTCCTTATCCTCTCACTCCCACAACCACAACCACACATTCCTCCGTCCTCCTCCGCTCCTAAACCCCTCCCCTCCCTCCCTTTTCACCGTCGCCGCCAAGACTCCAATAACTCCCGACAAAGCCAGCGAGCAATGGGTCCACGAAGGTCTCATCACTGAATCCCTCCCCAGCATGTTCCGTGTCCTCCTCGACAACCAAGACCTCATCCTCGGCTATATCTCCGGAAGATTCGAAAGAATTATGTTCGCATCCTTCCGGAGATAGAGTTCGAGTTGAAGTCAATCGCTATGACTCCTCAAAGGGCGCATAGTTTACGAATTGAATACCTCCGGTGGTGGTGGTGGTGGTGCTGCCAGCTCTTAGTTTTTATGCACGTCTATTGTTTGTCAAAATGTCTCTATCTCTATCAAACTTCTGAGTTTTGTTTCCGTCCTAATTAGCTTTGTTTTATTTCTTGGATATAAAGAACCAACTTTGAGTACATTGTTGTTGTAGAAACCAAAAGGCAAAAACATTGTTGTATTCAATTTCATTGTATTCACTTTGCATTACTGAAATCAACACCAAGCCTTTTATCTATTTTATACAAAACATTGTGCAGTAAAGTTTCCTTGTTGAAATTAATCTCATTATGTATAAGGAAGCTGTATTTTGGATGGATATATCTGGTAGAATTTGTGTCATGTTGGCAGGTTTGGTACATAGCAGATCATGATTTCTTCAACCCATGAAAATCATTTAGATTGTGTGATTGATCTGCATTAAAGCAAATGCATAATCTTCTCTTGCTTGTTGTCTACTAAATATTTTTTGTTTGAATAGGCATGAGATTGCACTTCCTGGATATAAATGATTTTCCAAGTTATTGCTTCACACCCTACACAATGAAGGTCATGGAGGTTGCAATGAAGGTATCCTAAAGTTGCTGCAATTAAGGTGACTAGGGGAGGATATAAGACGGATTCTCCAAGTCTGCTAGCAGGCTAGAAACTGTTATAGATCTGATGTTATATTTCATCAAACTCAGTGTTATTCTAAGTGTGTTGTCACTTGTCTAGAGAATAATATTTCATAGGATGTGGCTGATCTTACCCCCTAAATTGTACATGATATAGTATTTCTTATGAAAAATGTTAATACATGAAGTAAAACCTGAATGAATCACTTTTGGGCTTTATCCTTTATTTCGGGTGGTACAGTACTGCAGTATATTTTCAATTGTAGATGAAAAAAATCATAATCAGGAAAAATCATCACTCCTTTCATTGCAGACTAATGCTGCATTTATGTTCTTATTCTCCAATTTTTTATTAATCACTTAAAGACATTGCTGTCATTTTTTTTTGTCTACCCAGTTCAAGGAACAGCAAAATTAGCTCCTGAAAATTCAGTTATGGAATTTGAAGCTAAATCTGGAAGGGACGGAGCATGGTCAATATTCCCTCTTTAATCATGTTTAGGTTACTCTTTTGAATATTTGTCTACTTGTTAATTAATTTTCATTAGTGTAATTGACTTGTGGTCTTGTTTTTTGTTAGGTATGATGTGGCTAACTTTCTATCATACAGACATTTGGAGAGTAGTGATCCGGTAATTTTGACATAAGATTATCTCCCTTATTAATTTCCGAGAGAATTAATGAGGTTTTTTATATTGTTCAGTTTTTATTTTTCTGATGGTATTTCCTTGTTATTTCAATCAAGGCAAGTCAAAATTGAGATCCTATCTAACATCGGGTAGGGGTTCTAAGATCATAAATAAATGACATAATTTTTTCTTAATGTTTAATGTAACTGTTTTCTGTTATAGTGACCATCAAATGAATGTACTGTTAGTGTTGATGTTTTGCTTCCTTATTTGTTTAAGAGCTTTATTATGGAATGGTCATGGACAAATGTACTTGTAAATAGATCTGGTTCTCACTTATCAGTTTCTGACGATTCATTCATTCATTCATTCATGGTGTTGTAGTTGTTGTGAGTTTTGCCTTCAACTCTGATCGGAAACTTAAACTGAGTTTGTTGACTGTTGTGCAGTGCACCCAATCTCATTTTATCCAAGGCTTATGGATTTGTTGACCATGTAATGGTAATATCTCTCTCTCCATGTTTCAGGAAGTGCTAGTGCGTTTTTCTGGTTTTGGATCTGATGAAGACGAGTGGATTAATGTGCGAAAGAATGTCAGGCCGCGCTCTCTGCCATGTGAATCTTCAGAATGTGTCGCAGTGCTCGCTGGAGATCTCATACTCTGTTTTCAGGTTGGGATGTGTCATAATAAGTTAATTTGATGATGGAAATTTGCATCTAACAAATTTTGTGTTTAGCAATAATTATTGTTTCTTACCATTTATTGAATTTTGATTTTTGACACTACAGGAAGGTAAAGAGCAAGCCCTTTACTATGATGCCCATGTCCTTGATGCTCAAAGACGGAGGCACGACGTGAGAGGTTGTCGTTGTAGATTTTTGGTTCGCTATGATCATGATCAGTCTGAGGTATAAATTTCAAAAAAATTGTCATCTGGGATTTCTACTTTTATGTTTGCTTATAAGATTTTAGTCCCTCTAGTTTCCACTCATTTCAGTTTTGATATCAATCCCTATGTTAAAGGGCACTTGTTCAAGCGTTTCATTAATTCTCATATTATGTGGTTTTGCCAGGAAATCGTGACGCTTAGGAAGGTTTGTCGGAGGCCTGAAACTGATTACAGATTACATCAACTTCATGCCGTGAGCGATGCACCACCTGCGGATCATCAGAAGATTAGCTTGGATCATCCAGCAAATGTTCAAAGCATGAGGGTTACTCATTCTTCTGAAATGGTGCAAAAGCAGCAACAGATTCACATCGTAACACCAGTTTTGCAAACAAACGTTTCCGTTCCACCGCAAAGTATGAATGTGGATCCAGTGAAAATTGAAACAAAACCTGATATTCAAGCTGGAAACCCTGTCACTCTAGGCACTGCCACATTCACCCCCAGCATCATTACTACTAGCAGTGTTCCTGAAGTTTCCACACAGAACCTGGCCGAAGAGAAGTAACTTGAATATGTTTCTGTAAAGCTTAACTAGTTGGATGATAATCTTTTGCACAAAATGCTTGTACATGAGTTTTTAAAGCTTGTTTTATTCGAATTATGGGAAATGAAAAGGGTAAGGTGCTAGAATTGCACTTTCGTCTTTTATGTTAAAACTTACACTATTAATATATTTTATAGAAACGCATGGAAAACAATTTTGAACATTTTCAGAGTTTTTTTTTTAAAGAATCTTCTAACGTCCATGACAATTAATTTTGAATATTTTATTACAACTTGAATATAGACATTGAATTGAGAGATGTAGTATTAATTACATACTATTAAAAAACATAAAATTAATATCATTTCAAAATTAAAAGTATCAATTACTTTTCAATAGTGTTTTGTAAATATCAATTACCTCTAAATAGTGTTTTGTAAAATCAATAATTGTTAATCAAAGAGAGTTATTTCAATAAAAGGTGACAAAATACAATCAAAATAAATTCTTTGCGTATGGCGGGACTGTCACCCTCGGCGTTCCTCCGTGCCTCCTGAGACCGGGCACCTGAGTCTCCACTATGATGGCCTTTAAAAGCGCCTCGACATCGGATCCGTCGGGATCTGACCCTCTGTCGATGTCATCCTAGAAGCTCCATGATCGGCACTGGGCACGTCAGGCATGATCCTCGTCGCTGCTCCTCCTCCGGGATCTCGATGAGCCGTCTGGATGGGTCTCCTAGAGCCTTCCGTATCATGTATGAATGAGAAATCCTAAAGAACCATAACATGTAGCGCGCGTAACTCCGATCGTGCGGGCCACGATACCGGCCTCCTCGGGACGAAATGACTCTCAAGATCATCAAATATCTCATCCATCTCTCTCGTCTTCACTATCGGAGGAGTAGATAAAGTAGGATGTCGAGAATGCGAGTATACGAATTGACGCATCACTTGCTTGACAAATAAACAACGGTCTTCCAATCGTCGGACCAACCAACATATAGCAGACACCTCATCAAAGCTATCGTCTCGTGGTGGTGGCGTAACTGAAGTGGATGCCCTCGTGCAATTCGGTCCGAGATAAACCCGATAAACAAGTGTCGCTTGGTTGCCTCGGCTCGTATGCACATGCACGAGGCATCGCTCGGTATAACCCTAGCAAATGACCATCACGAAATTTGTGGGAAGTGTTGTAGGATCCATCCACGAAATATCAAAATTATACCGATTAGTTTCAAAATCAAAATAATTAAAAGGAAGCTAAGAGAATTTTTTATATTGTCAAAAGAGTTATACTAGGTGATGCCTAAATCTTCCACCTAGTCGCCTCCGTCGACTTGGTATACAAGTAAACCAAGCAAGCGACCCCAGTTCCACCGATGACACGCTCAAATCAACAAAGAATCGAGGTACATGGCGTCGGTGTAGGTGGCCGGTGTCCCGAATCAGGTCCCGACAAGATACAAGGGTATGCTCTGGCATACCCCATGAAGTGTAACTCGGGATCACCATCGGATAGCGCAATCTCTGATCAAAACAATCTTGACCAACTATATCTCACGTGGGCTGCCACGTGTCTCATCAACCTCCTCTAGGGCCTCCTCCACGGTAACTGACCTCTCCCAACACTTCACCAACATCTCAATCACCTCGTCTTTCTCCAACTTCTCATGATCCGAGCCGCCCTCGATCGGCATGTGAAGCATCTGGCGACATCATCGAGTGTGATCGTCATCTCCGTGTGGTAGATGAAACAAAGCGTCTCCTCGTGCTTGGTCATCCCTTAGTTGACCACACTATATCCTTGAGGTCAGTCTCTCGACCACAGTCGGTAGATCATCGGACCATGGGGAGAGTTAGCTTGTTGATCTTTCTCCCATGGTTGATGACCTTAAGTGTATCGCGATCCTGCAAGAAAACCACATTGAGTTTTTGTCTTGTGAAGTTTGATATTTTAATTATTATTGAGTCTTTGTGTTTTTAGATTGTAATACTCTATTCTCGTGTTATCTTTTTAAGTTAGCATAATAAAGTATTTGTGTTGTTGTTGTGATTCATCACTTCATATATATATATATATATATATATATATATATATATATATATATAGGGGTATGGATTGAAGCTCACATGTCATATTAAAAAAATGACATTGATATGAAAGAGTTCATATGAGACCGTCATATACTATTGACTACTAAGCATAAATTTTCTTTTATTTGATTGATTTTCTACAAACATATATGACTTTGCATCTAAGTGTGTTAACAATTATTTGTGTTATTTATTTTACGCATTTATTTTTTAACACAATTTTGTTGCCATACATATTGTTCTAGTATTATGTTTGACATCTTATAATTGAATTTCAAATAATTTGTGATATTTATTTTACGCATTTATTCAATGAAAGATATCATTTAGAGGTTTAAAAAGTGTTAGAAAATTAGAGTATTTGAAAAATCTAGTGTGATATATTCGGGTAAGATTAGTGACTTTACTATTAGTACATTTGGTGCTTTTAGTGTATTTTAGAAGATAAATAGTAAAAGGTAAGAGATTTTTATTGAAATTAACTAACTTTACAATGCGTGGGGTTTGAAAGACACCCAATCCTCATAGTTGAAAAAGTAGACCCTTGAAGATTTTTATAAATGGTCAAAATAGAAAAATAAAAGACCTCTAAGCATGTTAGGAGTAGATTGTACAATAACATCCTACATGACTACTTTTAGTGTTTGACTAAACTAAAATCAATACTAAGACTTGGAAAAGTTGAAAACAACAATTTACTAGTGCAAACTATGAGTAACTATTGAAGTTAAAGTCCGATCGGATCACGGTTCTTGAAAAGAAAGTCGACATCTCTAGAAGACTTGGGATTCCTCCTTGCGATAATCATGCGAGTGCACCATCGACAAGCATGTGTTGCGATACTACTAGTTATGTTCTTTGTGTCATCAATGCCAAGATGATGACTTGACCAAAAGGTATCTGCAATTGCTTCATCATTGTAACCATTCACAGGGCTGTTATCCATTATCAAGGAAACATGTAACATTGCATATATACATTATGATAAATAAAACAAAGGGGTGAAATTAGTAACATATTCCATGTACATGAAAAAGTGAAGTGGTTTATAAGCAGTTTTGTACATTCAAGTCATTAATAGGAAGAAAGTAATTAAAAGACCTTACTCTATACCTAAATGTTAAAATAACTTACCTCACTATTATAAAAGTTGAGATAGATATCTTTGAGATTAATCCATTCCATAAAATAAGCGGGAAGCTTTATCCTTGACACTTCACCTTGTTGAGGACCTTTGTTTTCAAATCCCAATTTCCTTTGCAAAAGCAAAAGTTCTATTTAAAAGAAAAATGAAGTTATTCAAGATGTATAAAGGGGAAATTAATGTAACATTGCAAATAAGAAAAAGAAAAAGTTGAAGAGGTAAAGAATGAAATAGTGGCATTTACCAAGTTACAAATCTTGCGATTAAGTTCTCCTCCATTCCATAGCTTTTGTTGCATTAGCCAAGCTTCAAATTCTTCAATAACTTCCTTGAATGGTATGGTTGTATCATGCCGGACTACTGCGAAAGCCAAACTATTTTTATGATTAATCTAAGTGGTGTACCAATAACCAATCTTATTTAACTATTCTAACACATACACTAAACACATGAAATCATACCCTCCTACAAGCAACCTTAAATTACAAATATTATAGTCAAAATACTACATGAAGGACAAAAATTGGAAAAGAGTTGAACACCTTGTTAGACTACTAACCTTACTCTTTGGAAAAGAGTTTTCGGTAGTACAAACGAAAACAGTGAAGATTGTATACATATTTCATGAGTATAAGGAAGTAGGGCTCTAAAAAAAATAAGTTTCGTACCTATCAACTCCAATTTTCCCGTACTTTCCTTCAATGTATTCATTTATTCTTTGCTCGGTCATATTTGAGGGCCTCACAAACCTATTAGACAAATAAAGGAACAATGAAAAAAAGAGTAAGATATACAAAAAGAAGTTAAGAATTTTTAATGTCACAATGATGCCTGTGTATAATTAGAAGTTGATATTTCTGATATTTTGCTACATTCCAAGAAAAGTAATATCAACAACTATTGAACACAATAGAGTAATAGAGTTATTAAAAGAAAGGATAATTAAAGCGAAAAGCAATTCATCTTAGGTAATCACTAATCACGAACAATGCTCTTACTAGACATGCTATAAAGAGCGAAAAAAAAACACATGGAAAATGTCTTGAACTTGCAATGTTTTGCACTAACCATTAGTAAAACTCAAGAATCTCACCTTGCCCTCTAAATCAAGTACAAGGAAAAAGTCAAGATTCTGCGTATATTGTTTAACTCAGCAATATTCACTTGAAGCTCCCTGGAGCAATCATGATTAAACTTGTCAAGGTGAATAAGATCATCCATCTACAAATAGGAGAATAAAAATATACTATCAAAACTGTCAAGAATCAATAGTAATGAATACTTGTTATGTTATAAATATTTTAAATACAATAGACATTTGATCAAACAGGTGGCATGCAAACCAATATTTGAAAATTAAGCTGAAGAAGGAATACCCAGATACAAAAATGAAGCAAAAAAGCGTTAAAATAGTAGATAAAAGAAAAAGCAAAAGAAGGAACATTGCCTTGGTGCACTTCCCCTGTGTGTGATACAAGCACATTGGTTTGAAGCGGGTGGTGTGAGAGTGAGAAGTGGAAAGTGAAGCAGAGATGGTGAAGGAATGGGTTTGTGGAAGAGAAAGAGTGAGAGGTGGTGAGGTGAGTGAGAAGCGAAGAATGCGATTACGGTGAGGCAGAATCTTGAACAAGGAAGCTCTTACAGTGCCATCCTAGAATGGAGTTTGGATAGCGAGCAGTCATTTTACTTGCTATTTATTTAGATATAATATATATGTGCCAATTGAATGGCGCCATCATTCAGATAACTTGTCTACATATTGTTTGAATAAAAACAAATAACTTGTTAGTTAAAATCCATGCGACAAATTGACCTTAATTGAAGAAAGGTTGAGCGATTACTAAAGGTGAAAATATGCTAAAAGCGACTAGTAGGGGTCTACCATCTACGATCTAGCCTACGATCATGTGAGACCATATTTTATTTAAATAGAAGAGGTCTAGACTTTTTATAAGTATATTTAGTTAAAAATGTTAGGTCTTAGGCCATAAAAAGGTTTTTGACCTATCATACCGCCAATTTAAATAAATATGAATAATTTCTTTATTATCATTATATTCGTTTTGTATTTTGAATTAAAATACATAAATAAAATTTTATTATCTTGGAGAACTTATGAAAATAACATGAAAACACCTTGTGAACAATGACACGATCTATAATAAACATGTTTTTCAAATGAGATAAATTGATCGCAATTTGAGAGGCCTTGTAGTGTTATTCATAAATGTAGTGGGTTTCATGGCTCTTCTCACAAGATGAGATATTGAGAATACCACTATATAGGCACTTGGTTTGCGCATAGACTTTGTTAATGTTCAATGGCGAATTTAACACCACACACATTTGATTTGATAAAATCATCACGAGTCAACATTAATCCAAAAATCTTTTACTAATTTCACATGATAGGCTTCTTTCGAATTCAAAGTAGTTTTCCAATCAATATTTTAGATGAGCAGCCAATGTCATGCCCATTTTCTACAAGATTTTGAATATCGTCAGAACCCTCACAGAGAGTAACAAGCATCAATGATTCCAAATTTAGGGTTATAACATTTTGCGAGGAGTCATTTTAGCGGGAATACAATTTTTTATATCATTTTAGAGTTACCATATAAATTTGAGAAAGATAAAAATGTTGGAAAATATGAGAGTGGGTATGATAGTAGGTGTGCGCTTCTAAATAAAAAGACCATAAATAGTAATAAATGATAGTGATTATAGGAATCGAGTTATGATTCCTACATTTTCTACGACTCTAGATTAGCTCTTTGATTTGTCAATGCGTAACCTTTGAGGATCACAAAATCAAGAGCGATCAGGATCGAATGCAAAGTTATGTCTAGTTTGAAATAATCGATTATTATGCCAGTTTTGATCTAATGAATTTCTTGATCTCTTATTCCTAAAAACTACGTGAAGTAAAACAAGTGATCTTATATCCAAATCCAGATCCACGTCAAAGTTACCAAATAATGGAGGCAAATCACCTTCTAAATCATACAAAAGGTTGTGGAATCATACAAATCGTTCAGGACATATTCGTGGAGGTTGTTGAATCATACAAATCGTTCAGGGACATATTCGTGGTTCCTTACTAGCAATGAAGTTGCTATTTTGGTGGAAACATAAGCTTCTTTACATTGTTGTTTGGATGTTTTAACCTTAGGCGTCATTGTTGAAGACAAAGGTTTAAAGGATAAATATTTCCGTGGGGGTTATGAAGAAAACTCAAGAATACAAGTTCGAAATCGAGAAAAGATAAAAAGGTTTAAAAGCGTGAAAGATGGTGATATTTATAGAGTGGAAGAAAAATGTTGCAAATTTAATGGTGGTAGATGAATAAAAGTTAGTGGGGCACGTGTAAGAGTTATACAAGATATGCAAGCGTTAGTTTTACAAGTTACCTTTATACTCCTATTTTTAGGGTAATGATTCAAAGCGATGCACGTCTCGATGAGACTTTTCAGAAAAATGGTCATCATGATCATGAAGTCATAATAGTAATTGCTTAAGTGTGAAAAGATTTCAAAAAATGCCCTTTTCTCATTATGATCGAAAAAGACATTTTTGGGGGGCAATTTGTTGGTTGGGGAATTCGCTCAAGGTTTTATGAAAATATTAAGGTTTTGGAGAGAAATTAAATCTTGAAAAGATGCTTTGACATAGGCATATAATGGTCTTTTAACCATACTTTTACTAAAATAAGACGAGATTGAAACCTAATATTCAAAAGATATTTTAAGTGGGTTCGATGAACAATTTGAAATAAAATGAAAAGATGTGAGTTTTGGCACTTATTTGATCTTTTGAAAATAGTGGAAGCTTTTGAATGATCGAACACATGCAGTGAGAACATGTCTCTCGATGAGAAGACAATTCATTTATAATTAGTATAAATAAGAGCCTCAGTTTACATTTTGTGTGTTCAATTGTTGTACAAATCACTCTATACACTCAAAGTATCAAAGTTAATCGTGAAACGGGTTACGAGAATGTATATATGGTTCATAAATGTTGGTAAGATTCAGAAGGTTAGATGGTTCTAAACACTATCAAACCATTTTTGGTCATCATACCTCTGTCAGTCAACCTTCTAACATTAGCCTTGATGAAGTAATGTATAAGTTTAATGACAATGTAGTAAAGAGAGTGAAGAAGATCTATAAGGATGTTAGTTCCAACAATGATTCTTCTCGTGAATGCCAAATGGAATAAATTTAATTGATAAATGGCTATTGAGACTCTCGAATAAAAATATGGATTGTAGTTAAATATAAGTTTGCGAAGGAATCTAAAGAAATGTATTTGGATTTAGAAGCTCACAATTCTGCATAAAGAGAGGTTGCTGAGAAGGGAGTTGGGAAGTTGCTAAAATTTTAGTTGAGAAAGAAGTTGAAAGAACTTCTAAAATTGAGAGAAAGATGAAATTCTTCCTCTTTCGAGAACTCTTGAAGAATTGCGAAAAACAAAAGATGGTTAGGACAAGGGTTTACAAACAAGATGAAGCCAACAATAATATTGAGTATGTTGGCCAAAGTCTCCTCAAAACAACCCTTCTTATAACCCTTAGGCACTCTAGGATGTCCTTTTCAAAGTTTTCTCTATGTTAAGTTTTCTCTTTTATACCGTCTCTCATATATTTCTGAAAATACATATGGTTCTAAACACGTGCTTCATTCTTCGTTTATGAAATTAGTGAAAGTGTGCGAATTACTTTTTCTCTCAATTGATGTTTCTTATTTTTTTAAAACTTTTTTATTACGAGAAAATAGGGGAGATAGATTGTGATGATTTTGATTAATATCTAATTCTCTTAAAACCAATGCCTACATTCTAACAAATTATATATGCAAGAATGTTTTGAAAATGTTGTTTAGAACACATTGATAAAGCAAGCAGATTAAGATCAAGCTATTTAGAAGGTTACGATAAAGAACTTCTATTGTTTAATAGTTACGATAAATTTGGCTCGGATATATAATTTTTATCACTTAGAAGGTTTTGATAAAGAACTTCATTGCTTAATGGTTCTGATAAATCTAGCTCAGATATAGACTTTTCTATCATTTAGAAATAATGAGAGATCAAGCTCTGATAAGCATCAAAGAAAATCTTATACTCGGATAAGATAACATTGCTCGATATCCTTAAACTTCTAAATATTTATAAGTCTTTAACTCGAGGGAGCTTGTTTAACTTAGGGGGAGTTTTTCTAAACTGACTTTGATATTGTTTATGATATTACATTGTAAAATTGTTTCATCAAAATACTGATTTTGTCATCATCAAAAAGGGGGAGATGATAATAACAAGATTTGGTTTTTCATTTAATCTCCAAGTTTTGATGATAACAATACATATATTTTATATGTAACAATTTTGTTCTCTAATAGTTTCTTGAGTGCGCAAACAAAATATTATAATTGAATCAGGATTATTGTCTGAAGAATCATCAAAATGAAGTTTTGCCTATCCTTTTTACTTTTGTATACATTTATTTTCTGTTGATACCTTTTCTTTACAACCCATTTAACTCCAAACTCATTAACGAACGAATCATAGAATGACGAATCAATAACCAACCTCTGTAGAAGCGATACGATATAACCTTTATATCACCCGATAAAAATAATACTTTACTTTTTGCTTGCCGCTATCTGTCGGACAACTACCTCTTTGGAAAATGAAGATCGAGAAAATTGAAAAAATACAAAGAAAAGAAAATTTATTGTGCAACAAAATTCAAGAGAGAAAATACTCAAGAGAAAATCACAACACAAAGAGTTATTGCTCAGATTTGTGTTAATCTTTACTCTTTAAAAACACAAGAGTTGTTGCTCATATTTGTGTTTTTACAATCATGTTGTATACACAGAGTTGTTACTCATATTTGTGTATAAACATTTGTTCTTCATTATAAGTGTTAAATCTTCTTTATAGAAGCACTATTGTATAGTTTGATTGTAAATATTTTGAGATTTGTTTCCTCAAGTGACTAAGGTATAGCCTGTATACTTGAGAGGACTAAGGTGTCTTTCTAGACTCTTAGACTTTGTTGTAATATTTCAAGAATAGTGGATTAAGTCATTTCTAAGAAAAAATCACCTTTGCGGATGAACAAGAGTAGCCTTTTCTAAAGTGAACTTGTATAAATTGTTTGTGTCATTTCTCTCTCTTGCATTATCTATCATTGATCATTTGTGAAAATATTCTTTAAAGAAAAAGCTTTTGAAAACCCAATTAAAATTCCTCTTTCTTGTGTTTTTCTCTACCTTCATATGTTGTTGTTGATTGTGTAATCAATGTGTGTTTTTATATGTTTCTCTACGTCAGCATTCTTTACATTGTATATATTGAATGTTGTTTCTCATCTCTTTTGCTTTAATGTTGTCCACTATGGACATCTTGCAAATACTTAAAGTAGAGTTGTTGTTGTAAGTAGAAGTTAGCTCTCAGAGTTACTTCATTTAGTTTTATCATTATTTTGGATTCTTGCTCCGATCCTATAACATCGAGGTTGAGGCTGTTTTTTTTTATTTTTGTTTTGTTGGAGTTTAATTGTTTTATTCGGTTTATATTGAAGTTACTAAGAGTTGAATATGACAACTCTTTATTTTGAAAACAATTTGTCATATTTTGAAGTTTGAGACTATAGGTCTAAGTTGCAATGTTTTATTAATTGAAATAAGATTGATATGTCTGCAATGATATCATAAGTGAAAGTGAGCGTGTGATGACAGCCGTTGTATGACATTTATTTTCCGTTGCGTGTTTGTTAAATATTTATATTGTTAAAGAATTGTCATTGGCGACACCTTAAATTATCGTGTAATGGTTAATAT
Organism: Vicia sativa; assembly: GCA_021764765.1. Taxonomy (NCBI): domain Eukaryota; kingdom Viridiplantae; phylum Streptophyta; class Magnoliopsida; order Fabales; family Fabaceae; genus Vicia; species Vicia sativa. Next base: position 959,197 of record CM038794.1, read on the forward strand.
ATAAATTTTGGGATTTAAAGTGTTAGTTTTCCATTGGTGTATTGCTACTCTACGATTCTTAAATCTCTGCAAGTCCTACTTTCTTCACACTCTAAGAATACTAAAATTCAAGCGACAAACAATTCTTCCTATAATAAGTTGCAGAACTAACATCCTTTAGTTTCTTTAGGATACCTACAAATAAGAATTTATTTTGTTTGGGTTCATATTTAGCGTAGATATTGTGTAACATATATTTCACACTCCCAAATCATACTTGGTATCTTTCAAGGCCACATCCATTTTCCATCATGTTTTATGAAACACGGTTAAGTATAAAATATGCAGTTAAAAAAGCATGTTCTCACAAGGAGTTTAGAATATCTACATGGCTTACCATTTACCGGACCATATCTAAAGGTAAATGAACTATGTATGTGAAGGAAAATTGTGATGTGTCTGCGGAAATTCAAATTTTTCTTTAGTGATCCTTACGAATGAGCATGGTCGTTGATAGAATCTTTTACCTCTTATGGCGATTTAGATCTTTGATAATGTGATCACGAGCGTTGATGAAGAACAACGTCTCTCGGATCACATGAACATATCGCTCCGGTCATAGTGCTAGGCGCTACGAACAAAAGATTTGGTGAGAGAATGAAAGAAAAATGGCTACGTTTCAAGACCGAATTTTCATCAAGTGAAATACTTGACCTGAGGGTTCTATACCACTTATGTGGGATGCAAGCTAAAAGCCCAATTAAAGGCAAGCTAAAGCCCATTTAAACCTTGGACATTATACCTTATGGCAGTATATCACTTAAGCACGTGGTACCTTACCATTCCGTATTCCACTTAAGCGTCTTGTACCTTACGGTGTTCTACAATTCACTTAAGTGCACTGTACCTTATGGTGTTCCTTATTTACTCTATCTATCATCAACCTGTCCTTATGTGTGTGACCCTGTAGGTTTCCACGACGTTAACAATGATATTAAATCACATTTAACATAATAAGCAGTGAGCGGTATCTAGCAACACATCGCTGCTATCCAAGTCACGAAAATGTCATATGATCTGACAAAACATTTCCATGATAATACTTATGTGTATAATTACCCTTTTGCCCTCATGTTTATATTGAACACAAGGCATAGACCGTGTCACCCTTGTCGATTCAATATTGGGCCCTAGACATTTATACTATTACGCGGATGAGAAAATTTCATCTAGGTCACTCATGTCCCTCAACATGCTTTCGAAGTACCATCAACTATCTTTATGGTCATCCATTACATATAACATTTGATCAACAATAAAGCACTTGACTCTACATCTAGAATCCATAGTAGTTTGGTTGAAGGGTGGTATACACCACTTATCACTATGAAAATAACTTATGACACTTTGCATAATATTCTATGTAGTATTCTCGGGCGGGTCGATCCGGTATAAATATTACTCATAATATTCATACCTATGTGAAGACTTGATAACTCCTTATCCATAATCTATGAGATGTGATCATCGTCTATCTTCATAATAATCTCGGCGTTTAATGTTATCTCACTTCACAATAAAGCTCGATTATGGATACTTTAAAATAATGTCCTTATGTTTAATGGGATCTCATGATTAACTCACACTAACATTTCATTAAAGAGACTAACTATTCTATGACTTTATTATTTTGAAAAAGCAAACATAATAAAAAAATGTCTTTTATTATTAATAAATAATTCCATACAAGTACCAAAAAAATTGGCCTCTAAGACTTACACCAACCGACTTTTGTTTTCTCGTTTCATAAACACCATTTTACTTAGCTCCAAAGAAATGTGTTGGGATAGTATTCCACACTCTTTTAGATGGTCATTAAGGTCTATAGATGTAGTTTTTAAGAGGCTTGATTTTGCGATCCAAAAAAGAATAGCGGCGCAGCTTGTTGTCCGTTTGCCTTTTATTTCTGTATTGACTTAATTATTATATTATTCTTCATCGTTATCTTATACAAATGATAATGATAATATTAATAATCTTAATATCATTTATCATCTTTGCTAATTAATAAGACTCTCATGTTTCTAATTATTCATAATCAGAAGAGCCTAAGAAATATAATAAGATTAGATAGAAATTGTGATGTGCAAATTGTATTTTTATGATCATTACTCAATAACATAATGCTCACTGTTCCTTGTAAAGCATGATTTCTAATAATGATGTGGAAGATAATGGTTGATCAATTATTAGACTGTCGTGGACATTTCAAAGTGAGGGACAATTCTTGCAAGATAAACCCGACAGGATAGATGCTGCAGGTGTGTGATTTTCCTTAGATGATGTTTACTATTGTGGTCCTAGTGCCTATTATATATGTCTGTTACGAAAGACTTCTACAGGATATCTTGGAGTTATTCAAAAAGGTTTAGATAGTACAGTGGCCGAGCCGTTTATCCTTAACTCGACCGCTGTTTAACACCTTCGAGACGTGTATAATCGTATCATGTAAAAATATTAGTATTATGATATCATGTAGAAAAGATTGTGCACATGTGATGCTGAAATTAGATGACATAAACAAATTGTACCTATTTATCGAGAAAAATAACATATTTGTATACTATGCTGTACTGAAATACAAATCTTCCATTCCTGCTTTCTATTGTAGTAAAAAGAATGCATAATTCTTTAGCAGGAGACAGAGTCCAAGGGCTATAACACATGCTTAGCAGACTCCTTATTTTGTTTATTTACCATCGTTTGTTTTTACTGCTCTCTCGCGTGTCTTTGACAGAAATCTTTTATCCTTTTCATACCTTCTCTGAGAGCCGATGGATCAGCAGCGAAAGTTATACGAATCCAATCTTTTAGCCCTACCGCAGTTCCTGCAAATAATTTTGAATTTTGTTTTGTTACCTACAAATTTCACTAGCAAGCAAGATATGCAAATGAAATGACTCTAAAAAAAAGATGCGTACATAATTCCAAATATAAGTAGGATTTGCGTAATTGTACCTGGAAGAATGATAACAGATTCCTCCTTTGCAAGTTTGAAACAGAAATCAATATCATCACTAATATCTTCCAGAAGCAAAAGGTTTAGTTCCACCATCGTAGCCATGGATCCTTGTGGTTTGCAAGGGAAGGAAATGAATGGAATATCATCCATCTCTTGGCAACAGATATCTGCGGTAAGCCTCAAACTGTCGATGGTTTTTCTGAAGAAAACCTCTTCTGTCTGTGTAATTATGCGAGTACAGCCGCCTGTCAAACCAAAAATCATGTCACTCATATGGATGAAGTAGATGAAGTCATGGCATAAAATGCTTCTATTTGTGTCCTTCGAAATAGAGAATTAAATAACCTGGATGAAAGTAGCCGGGCCTCCCAATAGATCAAAGTACTTTTTGATACGCTCTACTACCTGCATAAGAAACATTCAGTCAGGTTCTTGATTATTCAAATAGCATCAACATGGGAGGGTAGTTTAGTAGGATGGATGAATAACCTTTGGTTTTCTGAAAGTACCAGATGGATCATTGGTGACAAACCAACCAAGTCTCCATCCAGGTACTATCCATCTCTTAGACAATGATCCAAGAGTTAGAACAGGAACAATAGACCCAAAAACTCCCATAGGCACAAAAGGATTATCCCCAAATGCAAGGTGGCCATAAACTTCATCAGCAATCACAATTGTTCCAACCCTTTTTGCTGTTTTCGCAATCTAACATAGTAAAATAACAAACAAATACATCTATTAACTCTTTCTGTTAAATTTAATGCTGTCAAGTTTTATCTGTCATCGAGACCATATACTACTACTAACAAACCTTCTCCAAGTGATGGTAAGTGTATACATTTCCACAAGGGTTCCCGGGGTTTATAATCACTATTGCGACCGTGTTCTGATCTGCGAGGGCTTCAATAGCATCTAAATCAACCTCCCAACCTTTTTCAGGCAACAGCTCATAATGTCTCACTTCAACTTGTCTAAATGCAGCACTAAGTTCATAGATTGGGAAGCCAGGCCTTGGTAGCAAAATATTTGCACCCGGGCGAGCAAGCAAAGCAACCGAAACATCAATGGCTTATGTGCATCCACATGTTATAAAAACATCATCAGATGATAGCTCGTAAGGGAGGTCATCCGACAGATATTTCGCAATTGCACTGTCACCAACATCCAAGGCAACTCTAATTAGAATAAAAATAATACTTTTACACACAAATTTGATAACACATTTCAATTGGAAGAGTTTGATGCCAAACAAGAAGCAAATAGCATAGAAAAAGAGAGGGAAAAGGAAAGATAACCTTCTGGCCTGGAGAAGACCAGGAGTGGGAGCATATCCATGAAACTTGGCAGAATGAAGTGCATCAGCAACAGCTTCTTCAGCAACAGCTTCTTCAGCAACCTTGGTGTTAGGGAAACACGTGGAGAGAGTAGGGTCACCCATTCCAAGAGAAATAACTCTCTTGCTATTATTCTCATCAAGGCTTTCCATTAGAAGACTCAGAATACCCTTAATTGTGATAGTTGAATTTGCTTTGCTTTCATGGTTCATTGCTCCAACACCAATTTCCATGCGACCAACTTTGAGTTTTTGAGGTTGGTTCCTTTCTCTAGTATATATATATACACAAAAATAGTAACAGGGTTATTAAAATTTATGAATTTACAGTTTGGTTTCTTCGAGATCAATGTTAAGTTACGTTGTTGTACTGCACACGTGAAAACAAAAGCTTGGAACTGTTTGTTTGTTCAAGACCACATGTTGGGTTAAGATGTTCACACATGACAACAAAAGTTCGGAAGTTTGTTAACTTTGTTTGAGTCTAGTGTAAAATGCTACAAGCGAGTTTAAGCCTTTATTTATATTTTCAATTCAACAAAACATGTGGAAGGAAGATAACCATCATGGCTACCATTTCAGCCTAACATTATTTATTTAGTATATGATTTGATAACTATGTGGCGACTAGGGTGCCAAAATGGCACATTATTTTTTTATTTTGTATGGGAATTGATTTATAAACCTTCTTAAGGTCCCAGAAATTTTCACCATACTCTCTAATTCGAATATGTATGTTTGAATAAAATTTAATATTTTATCTTCAAGATATTTTGTATATTTATATCCGAATAAATTTTTATATTTTATTTTAAATTTTTGAATATGCATATCGAAATAATCAAATATTTTATTTTTTTTCAAATATGTATACGAAATAAACATACCATTAAAATTAAAATTAAAATCTACAAATATTATTAACTTCTTAAAATAATCATTTATCAAAATAAATACTATAAATTATTATAAATTACTACAAATTACCACATTAGTTCCTATTTAGAATATCCGGCGATATTATAGTAAAAATGAGAACTAATGATATCAACTGTCGGTTTAATAAACGCTTAAGATTTAGTAATTTCATATAAAGACCACTTTACTTAATTATTTTTTATTATGCTTTGATATTTAAAAATTCCATAAACAAATTTCACCATAAATTTTTTTATTTGTAGAACATTCAAAAAATAAGAAGTTGACTTTATTAATAATAAATTTATTTCATAGGTCAATATATTAGAACATTCAATATTTTCATCAAAATAAATTAATGATCAATATATTATTATATACAAATAAATCCATATCAACTCTAAAGTATAAATTAAAAATTATGTTTGTAAAAAAAATTAAAAACTATGTTAACAGTATTATTCATAGTTAAATAATGAATAGAATTATACCAATTTTAAGTATATAAAAAAATCTTATGAAATTTGAAGTGAATATAATTCTTCAGAAAATCTAGTGAAATTTGAAGTGAACATAAGTCTTCAGAAAATCAGGTGAAAATTAAAGTGAAAATAAGTCTTAAGAAAATCTAATGAAAATTGAAGTGAACATAAATCTTAAGATAATCTGATAAAATTTGAAGTGAATATAAGTCTTAAAATGATTTGAAGTAAATATAAATCTTAAAAAAAATTTTGAAATTTGAAATGAATATAAGTCTTCAGAAAATCTGGTAAAAATGGAAGTGAACATAAATCTTAAGATAATCTGATGAAATTTGAAGAGAACATAAATCTTAAGAAAATCTGATGAAATTTGAAGTGAATATAAATCTTAAAAAATATGATGAAATTTGAAGGAAATATAAATCTTAAAAAAATATGATGAAATTTGAAGTGAATATAAGTCTTCTGAAAATCTGGTGAAAATTGAATTGAACATAAATCTTAAGACAATTTGATGAAATTTGAAGTGAATATAAATCTTAAGAAAATTTGATTAAATTTGAAGTAAACATAAATCTTTAAAAAAATTGGTATATTTGAAGTGAATATAAGTCTTCAAAAAATCTAGTTAAAATGGAAGTGAACATAAATCTTAAGACAATCTGATGAAATATGAATTGAACATAAATCTTAAAAAAATCTGATAAAATTTGAAGGAAATGTAAATCTTCAGAAAATCTGATGAAATTTGAAGTGAATGTCTTCAGAAAATCTGGTGAATATTGAAGTGAACATAAATCTTAAGATAATCTGATAAAATTTGAAGTGAATATAAATCTTAAGAAAATTTAATGAAATTCGAAGTAAATATAAACCTTAAAAAAATCTGATGAAATTTATAGTGAGTATAAGTCTTCAGAAAATCTGGTGAAATTTTAAGTGAATATAAGTCTTCAAAAAATTTGGTGAAATTTGAAGGAAATATAAATCTTAAAAAAAAATGATGAAATTTGAAGTGAATATAAGTCTTCAGAAAATCTGGTGAAAATTGACTTGAACATAAATATTCAGAAAATTTGATGAAATTTGAAGTGAATATAAATCTTAAGAAAATCTGATTAAATTTGTAAATATTAGTCTTCAGAAAATCTGGTGAAATTTGAAGTGAATATAAGTCTTCAGAAAATCAGGTGAAAATGGAAGTGAATATAAATTTTTAAAAAAACTGTTGAAATTTTAAGTGAATATAAGACTTCAGAAAATCTAGTGAAATTTGACAGAATTATAAATCTTCAGAAAATCTGATGAAATTTGAAGTGAATATAAGTCTTCAGAAAATCTGGGGAAAATTGAAGTGAATATAAATCTTAAGATAATCTGATAAAATTTGAAGTGAATATAAATCTTAAGAAAATTTAATGAAATTTGAGGTAAATATAAACCTTAAAAAAATCTGAAGAAATTTGAAGTGAATATAAGTCTTCAGAAAATTTGGTGAAATTTGAAGTGAATAAGTCTTCAGAAAATGTGGTGAAATTTGAAATAAATATAAATCTTAAAAAAATTGGTGAAATTTGAAGTGAATATAAGTCTTCAGAAAATCTAGTGAAAATGGAAGTGAACATAAATCTTAAGATAATCTGATGAAATTTGAAGTGAACATAAATCTTAAAAAATCAGATGAAATTTGAAGGAAATATAAATCTTCAAAAAATCTGCTGAAATTTGAAGTGAATATAAGTCTTCAAAAAATCTGGTGAAAATTGAAGTGAACATAAATCTTAAGATAATCTGATAAAATTTGAAGTGTTTATAAATCTTAAGAAAATTTTATGAAATTTGAAGTAAATATATACCTTAAAAAAATCTGATGAAATTTGAAGTGAATATAAGTCTTCAGAAAATCTGATGAAATTTGATGTGAATATAAGTCTTCAGAGAATCTGGTGAAAATTGAAGTGAACATAAATCTTAAGATAATCTGATGAAATTTTAAGTGAATAAAAATCTGAAGAAAATATGATGAAATTTGACGAAAATATAAATCTTAAAAAAATCTGATGAAATTTGAAGTGAATATAAGTCTTCAGAAAATCTGGTGAAATTTGAAGTGAACATAAGTCTTCAGAAAATCTGGTGAAAATTAAAGTGAATATAAGTCTTAAGAAAATCTAATGATAGTTGAAGTGAACATAAATCTTTAGATAATTTGATGAAATTTGAAGTGAATATAAATCTTAAAAAATATGATGAAATTTGAAGGAAATATAAATCTTAAAAAAATATGATGAAATTTGTAGTGAATATAAGTCTTCTGAAAATCTGGTGAAAATTGAAATGAACATAAATCTTAAGAAAATCAGATGAAATTTGATGTGAATATAAATCTTAAAAAAATATGATGAAATTTGAAGGAAATATAAATCTTATAAAAATCTGATGAAATTTGAAGTGAATATAAGTCCTTAGAAAATATGGTGAAAATTGACTTGAACATAAATCTTAAGATAATTTGATGAAATTTGAAGTGAATATATAACATCCCTATTTATTAGTATGAGAATGTATATTTATTGGAAGAAGTATATGATATTAGTTGGAAACAAATGATGTTGGTTGGAAACCAACTAGATAACAAATTGTAAATGCCACTTAGTTAGAGGGATTATGGGTAAAATGAGAAAGTATATCATTACTAAAGGCTTGTTTGGTAGAGACAATGTCATTATTCCATTTCAAAATCAGAATTAGAAGTGTGGAGAGATTGGAAGACTTTGAAGCAAGGGAGAGAAGGAAAGCTCATGTTCATCATGATCAAAAGCCATTTTCGTAGCCATGGGACAGCCTGCACTAAAAAGGTAATATCTTCTTGCTCGTAAGTCTTATTAAGCCGATTCTTGATTTTTGGAAAGCTCACGAAATTCCTTCAATTTGATATATTGATTCGCATTCATAGCTTCATATTGAAGGAGAAAACATTTAAATCTTGGGGTTGCATGCTGAAAATGATGAAAGTATTGTTACGGGATGAATGATGAAGGAGATACAATTTTGGACATTAGAAAAGGCAAATTGCAAGGATGACATCCAAACCTCCAGTTGAGCAAGGTGAGTCTCTTAGTTAGAGACCTTGGGGAAACATTGATTATGAAAATTGGGATTTTTAGGGATTGAGGTAAATGTTGTTGCATGCATGTTACAATGTCGATTAATGTTCACTACTTACATTTGCTTGATTGCTATGGGTAACATGTTAGAAGAGATAAAAATGGAGAATTGGTCCCATGAAATTTTTGGTTTCTGAAATCGTAGCCGCGCTCAGCGTGGTATTGGGGCTTAAGCGCATACTGTGACCTTTTGAAAAATAAATTATTCCCTATGTCGCTTGTACGACCGAGCAACCGAGCTGGCGGAATGTTTTGTTCGAGCTCTTTTCTTGAGTCAAGGGAAGTGCTCTTGGACCTAGTTCCAGTTCAATGGTTCTTTTAGCCTAGTAAATCCTTAGTAAACATAGGATAAGAGATAAATCGAATTTTAACGATTATTCGACTTGACCGATTTTCGATGATGATACTTTACTATCCTATAGTGGCGTATATTCCTTGAGCAGAGAAGGTAAGTGTAATACCAATAATTAGGATCCCTCGAGGATGAAGATATGACTTAATCTAAAATGTCCATGACACGTATGTTTTAAATGAGTATTATATTAATCTATGCACAAATTGTGATTTTATGTGTTGAATTGGGGGAGTAATGCTTGTGAACCTTGACTTCCGTCGTTTCGGTTGAACGTTCGAATGTGTGTATTGTGTGAATTGCGTATGATGGTTCTTGCTCAACAAGTTACGTGCATGTTCACTCTTTCCGTGTGATACGAATGATGGACTTGGTTGGCTTGAACTATTTGTGTAATATGCTTGAATCGGAATAGAACAGTAAACTAAGATAGTAAATCATGTTTACCCACTAGGTGGATGCCCATTGGTAGTGTGGCGGTTTATGATACATATTCATATCATGGATGATTTTTTGCTATTATTCTGTTGTATATCGTGTGCGTATCCATATATTTGCGTTACTGAGCTACCATTGTGATGTGCTAGTGGGGTCTTCCATGGCGTTTCTGCTGTTATACTCATCTGCGTGATTGGTATTGGTAAGTGTGTGCGCCATGTAGGCAATGTCATAGTGGATTACTTTCCATCTAGTGGCGAATAGGCAATGTTACTAGGCTTTAGCTGGGTGGGTTCTTTAAGAAAGGCGTGTGCATCGTTATACTCACGATGTATAGAAGATTGTTGTACCCCAAAATTTACCCTCTTCTTTCTCGTATTTAACATAATTCGATTGCATAAACATACATGTAGTTGCACACATAGCATTGATCATGGGGTTACCAGGTTCAAGGTATCCCAAGTGGTGAAAGAAATGACACGTTTCGGTTATCTCATATCGCTTTGAGTCCGGTATCGATATTCCTTGATTCGTATGCTCAATACAACATATTCTGGCCAGAAATCTATTTCGGTTTGATTCCATAAGCTCTGGGATCATTTCGATTTATTCTCCAGTTTACCTGTTCAGATCGGAGGCTGTTTCGTCAAAGAAAAAGAATTTATTCGCTTATTCCTCAGTAAAGTGGATTTTAGGTTTTCAGTGCGTTTTGGGCACTCCAGAAGGCGTATCTCTCGGCTCGTCAAGTATTTTCTGATGATTTTTGACCGGAAAGTCCCTCTCATTATTATCTATAAATATCGTTTGAAATCCGGAAGCAAATTATGTGAGGAAGGTCCCTGAAAAATTTGATTTCTCAAGAGGATTAAACTAAATTTTAGTGTTGAACCGTCGTAGAACGCACCAAAAATTCATATGTCCTAGATGGAGCTTCGGCGAGCGGATCCGATTTCTAAATTTCTATATTGAAGCACCCTACAACTTTCATTCACGACTCGGGGCTGATTCCTCCCGTTATAGAATTTTATTCTTTGGGTTGATTTTTGTTGAACAGGCACTTTTCATCGATCACGAACTTGAAAAATCATATCTCACTCGATTTTAATCAACGAGATGGGACCAGTGCCAAAGTTCAAAAATTTCGTTAGCGATAGTCTCGAAACACTCACTTGCAAATTTTGATCGGAAGGCCGTTCGAGGCATTTTCTCGAGAGAGTGCATTGATGCAAATGCGTCGGACAGACATGTCTTTGAAACTTAAAAATTCATATTGCCTTGACCGTTCATCGATCAAATCAAAATTTCAATTCTCACATGCAAAATCGCGGTAGGACACTTTTTGTTTAGAGTTCGACTTCAAATTCTCGATGGATCGGGTGTTTTGGACTAATTCTGAAGTTTATTCGGATAATCGCGATTTGGGCTTGATTATGGATCTAAAAACTTTTAGGCCCATTTCCAGAGCTATAAATATATTTTTCCTTCACAAAACACAACAACACAATCATTTTGCTTAATTTTACGCCACAATCACTCTCTAATTCTCTTTCAAACAAAAGTCAAAAACTCAAGAACAAAATCAAATTTCACTTTTCCTCAAGCAACCACCACACCACCACATCTTCTTGGTCTGCAAGTGGACCCCGGCTAGCGCGCCTCGCCCCGAGCTTAGCGTGTCCTGCGATCTTGGATCTCCATCTTCTCATCGGGCGACTTCTACTGGGATTCTTCTCCTTTTCTCCTCATTTTCAAAGATTCAACCTAGAGGAAGCTTTTCCTCTTGATTTCTCTTCAATTCTTCAAGAATTAAGCAATTTCTCTCCATCTTCTTCAATTCTCCATTGAAGCTTTAAGATCTTCAATTCAAGCTTGATTTCAGTATTATCATCAATTCAACGTTGATTTAGTATTTTCTTTGAAGAGTACAAGGAATTCCTCTTCAATTTGATTCAAACTTCAAGTTCAAGTAAGTGTTTAGTTTAATTAAGCACTTATTTTAAGCTATTATTGACTCTTAGCTTTTCTTGAAATTGAATATTGTAATTGCTTGCAATTTCCGTGTGGATTCTGATTCTTGAATTTTCATCTTTGAATTCGTTGAATTGAATTGAATTTTGCAATGTTATTGTGTCGATGCGAAGAATTTGTTCATAACATACACATACACTTGTGGTGTTGATTTTCCTTGCATTTAGGCATATGATTTGAACTCTTTGCATCATCAATTGTATGTTCATGCATTAGGAAATGTGTGGATTAATTGAGATGCATTGAATTATGTGATTAAAGGCTTGCATTGTGTATTGAGTTGTGTGTCCTGGCGTGCACACTCCTGACTTGACACAGTACACTTTTCCTTTTAGCGTTTTCACATGACTTCACGCATTTAGGTCACTAATCTTTTGCATTTTGCATCGCCTATCATATGCTCATGCATTGAGGGTATCAGGATAGACTAACATGCATCAATTCATGTGATTTTGAAGCCTAAGTTGCATACAAAATGTGGAGATGTAGAATTAGCGCGTTTCTCTTTTAGGAGCATTTTGCATAATTCATACAAATGTACATAGACTTGTGATGTGTATTTTTAATCACTTTGATATGTTCGTTTTTGCGTTTGAAATCGAATGTTTGCCATGCTTCTATTCATTTTCATTTTGCTTTTAAGCGTGACTTTTGGAATTAAGTGCTTACGATGAACTTTTTCCTTGTTACTTAAGCGTAATTGACTTTGGCATGAGAACATCATGGAAAGAGTTTGGTTCGAAGCGAGTGCGGAGTTCTGTTGCGCTAGCTCCACCGGGGAGCAGGCTTAGCAAACTTTCTGTTTGGGTGGCGCTTAGCGCCAAATACGGGCTTAAGCGCGATTGGGCCGAAAAAAAAATAAATTTACTTGAATTCGAATGCAAAACATCATGTGTTCTAACATTGTGGATCATTGTTTGAAGTGTATTTGAAATGGGAGCTTGTATTATATATACATATGATACATTCTTCTTACCTT
>CM038794.1:972000-1131130 GCA_021764765.1 Vicia sativa
AACCATATCCTGCAACGCGCTCTTGCAAAATAAAATTCATAGTTAAAATTGATAATAAAATTCATAGTTAAAATTGAAAATTTCATACTTGTCCATCCTATATATATCTAGCTACATGACTAGGATAAAGAGGTAGCATCTGATAAGTCAAAAGGTCATCCTCCAAAAGACCGAGGGGCCCGAGGTGCATCCGAGTAGTCCGACATCCGATACGGTGTAGCCTCGTGTCTCACCTTAGATGGCGGATAGGACTAAGGTCGTAGATGTCCGACACTGTGTGTCGCTTTAGTACCTAATGTGGATTCCACTCAAATACCTTTGATGAAGCGCTATGGAAGACAGGGTGGCGAAGCATGAATCGAGAATACTACCGCTGAGGACGATGATGGTGTAGAAGTAGACGATCAAGTCAAGTAGTAGAAGATGTATCCGATATGGCCTGCCCAGAGGCGTATGAGGTCAGTTGCTCGACTTTTCTCTCCGACAAAACATGTTAGGTAATTCGACATGCCTCAATCTAGAGATGTTTTCACTCATTGCCCTCGCATAATTGAGAAAAAATGTTAAAATAAGATACATGTGCTAAACATTGCTTAAAACCGACTCAAAAGAAACCTAATTACACTTTCGATTTTGTTCTTATAAAACCGAATAAACTCGATTCCTCGTCATGGAGAAAGCGTAACGAATTACCACTTTCACTTCCACAATGTGCTAAATTAAGTGCATTGATCATCAAATAAAGTGTAGAAACAATTTTCTTATGACTCATAGTGATGATATTTAGCTACATATCGATTTTGAATCCTAATTCACTAATTTGAGTAGAAATTACATAAACTCAAATGTTTTCAAAACAACAAACCCGATTGATCGGTGTTGATTTTTCTTGATCGATTACTTTAAAATGTTTTATCTACCCAACGCTGATGATCTCGATGATTTCTTGACAAAAAACTGATTGATGAAATAAGAGTCGAGAGAGTTTTGAGAGAATTTTCTACAATGAGGGAAAGAATCAACGCTCTTTTTATTACTTCCATAACCAAAAATATTAAAATTTCATATAGTATATAATTAATGCATAAGATGGATTAAGAAAGCATAAGATGGATTAAGAAATCCGATCCTATTACATATTTGAGTTTCACATTAAGAAATCAAATATCTCCTTATTATTGTAGTCTCAAAACCTTATCCTCCCACACACAAAATCCCATCTTCCTCACACCCCAATCAATCTCCTCAAATTAACTAAAAGCTTAACTCTTGAAATCCATCATCAAACATCAAACATGTCGATTTCATCTTCTATCCAATTCCACGCCCCAATCATTCATCATCGCTCATCCTCCTTATCCTCTCACTCCCACAACCACAACCACATTCCTCCGTCCTCCTCCGCCTCCTAAACCCCTCCCTCCCTCCTTTTCACCGCCAAGACCCAATAACTCCCGACAAAGCCATGAGCGTAATGGGTCCACGGGTCTCATCACTGAATCCCTCCCCAACGGCATGTTCCGTGTCCTCCTCGACAACCAAGACCTCATCCTCGGCTATATCTCCGAAAGATTCAAAGAATTATGTTCGCATCCTTCCCGAGATAGTTCGAGTTCAAGTCACCGCTATGACCTCCAAAGGACGATAGTTTATCGACCGAATACCTCGGGTGGTACTTAGTTTTTATGCACGCTATTGTTTGTCAAAATGTCTCTATCTCTATCAAACTCCGAGTTTTGTTTCTCTAATTAGCTTTGTTTTATTTCTTGGATATAAAGAACCAACTTTGAGTACATTGTTGTTGTAGAGAAACCAAAAGGCAAAAACATTGTTGTATTCAATTTCATTGTATTCACTTTGCATTACCAAATCAACACCAAGCCTTTTATCTATTTTATACAAAACATTGTGCAAGAAAGTTTCCTTGTTGAAATTAATCTCATTATGTATAGGAAGTCGTATTTTGATGGATATATCCGTAGAATTTGTGTCATGTTAGTGTGTTTGGTACATAGGATCATGATTTCTTCAACCCATGAAAATCATTTAGATTGTGTGATTGATCCGCATTAAAGAAAATGCATAATCTTCTTGCTTGTTGTCTACTAAATATTTTTGTTTGAATAGGTATGAGATTGCACTTCCCGGTCGAACAAATCATGTGCTTACTTTGAAGGATCTTCTTTCAAAGTTCCAACTTGCAACCTCATCTTTAAGGAGTTAATGAAGTATTGAAATCCTTAGATAGCTTTTTATTTTAGTATGATTGATACAAATGTAGAAGGTGGGGCAATATCTCTCAGAACTTTGATCGTTGAAGAAAAGAAGTGCAACATGTATTTTTTTTTTTATGTAAATAAGTCTTAATAGGTTACTACTCCTTTGTTTGTTGTCTTGACCAGAATTTCATAGGTGAACTAGGTATAATTTTTGTTAACTCTGTCTTGCACACATGGTGATGGCTATGTAAAGACTTTCCCACTTTCAATGACTCACATTGATAAAGAAGTCTATTTGATGAAGCACCAATTTTGGGAATATAAGTATTAATAATGTGACTTCGATGGATTCAAATATATATATATATATATATATATATAATGGTTTTTTAATAAATAGTAATGTAGGTAATAAAAAAAGAATTCGTTCTTAAAAAAAACAAAATGATACATAATAAAGATTATTTTAAAAAAACATAAATTGTTCAAAAAAAATGTAAAATGATTACATTAAAAAAATTTAACCCTAATCTTGACCCTCCTTTGCCTCTTGATCCCGCCACACTGATGCTCTAACCTTCCTCTATACAATGACTACCGCCTCGGATGTCCCTTTCAATGATTCCTAAGTTCAAAGCCTCATGCTCAATCAAGAGGAGGTGTTGGGTCCTAGGGATGTCAACGAGGCAGAGCGGATGATGCTTCCCATCCTCCAAGGGGAAATATTTGTCTCATACCCATTCCCAAGAGGTCCTCAAGAAGAATTAGAGATCCTCGAGATTTAATCTCTAATTCCGCAGTCCAAGAAGAATTATTGAAATATGAAAGTAGTTGATATTGAAATATCACCACTTTGCCATATTTCAATATGGTATGCACAATCATAGACTAGACCAGATTTGAAGGTCGGACATATTGTCACCTAAAAGATCATTAAAGAAAGTTTGTGAATGACATGACAAAGTACAATATGGCACCAAGGCACATCATTTTGCTTTTAAGACAAAGATCCAAACCTCACGGTATTACCCATGTATATAAAGCTAGAGCAACATACATATTGAGAAACAGGTGCAATGAAAAATGAAATGTTATTGATCCTAATTCACCAAGAGAAATACATGTGTTAAAGTATAAATAATCGATTCGAATATTGTAGTGATATCTTCTAGACACGCCTTGATTTTGTGAATGATAGAAAATGTGGTTTCGCTGTATTTCATCTTTATTAGGATGAGAGAAAGATTTATGGACTTTGTTTGAAAGAAGTTAGATTTCTAGTCCATCAACATGTTCAATTATTTTTCAAGTTGTTCAATGACACTATCTCTACGTTAGGAATTCTATAAGTAGAACACTTGATGCAAGATAGGAAAACGGATGTTGATTCCTAATATGGGTTACATGATTGCTTCAAGATACAATATTGTACTTGTTTTCATTTACGTGAATTTCAACATCACATTTTTTCACTAATCAATGCTCCACCAAGTAGGCATATAATCATTGTTATTGGTTTTGTCAACAATAATCATTGGGTTCATGTAAGATTGAAACCCGATTGCCGCCATCTCCGCCATTGTTCGTTGAAGACAAAATTGTACTAATGACTTAAAAGCATGAGAATCAACATATGTGAGATGCTTCGCATTTCAAACATTTGTGTAGGAACCGATTGTAATTTGTTTTTCATGCATATATGTTTGATAGTTATTTATATATTAAGTCGGTTAGCTATTTTACCTTTTAAATTATTCAAGAAGAAATTATAAAAATACAAACAAAAACATTCATTATTATCGGAAATTTTAAATTTCGTATTTTTGCACTTCACCAAAATTTTAAATTTCGATACTTTCTCGCACTTCCTCGGATCTTTTAAAATTATCAGATCACACAAGCCACAATAAATTTAATAAATTGAGTGGAATTTTTGATATTATAATGAAATTTCTAATATGGCACCATGAAAGTATATTGATTTGATTCTCGATAGGCATCTAGCTCTCTAACAAGATCGACACTCATCTTCGAAGTGCATGCTAAGGTATGAGATGAACATGATGAGAGTGGGAGCATCATATCCAACTTCATTATCCTTTCCTTCGTGAAAGAAGTTTCCATCTTGATTACCACACTTTTTTGGTTAGCTTTAAAATTTCCGATAGTAATGAATGTTTTTTTATTCCAAACATATCAATATAATCCAAGTAATCATAATATATTCCAAGCATATCAATATAATCCAAGTAATCCAAAATGCAATCCAAGCAATACAAATACGATACAATATAAGACCAAATAAACTAAAACCAAAATACAAGTGCATCATCAACATAACCATGGTATGGCGGGTGATGAGTCGGTCTGTCACCCTCGAGGCGTTTCTCCGCTGCCTCCTGTATGATAGAGCACTCTGAGCCTCCGCCATGGTGGCCTCCAAAATACCTCTAACATCGGATCCATCAGAAAACAATCATTTTTCAATACCATCCTACTCAAGCTCCATGATACGACGACATATAAGCAACACGTCATGAGCATGATGCCTCCTAGCCTGCTCCTCCTCTAGGATCTCCTGATGAACTGGCCTCGATGGATTCCCTGGAACATCCTCTACCATGTACAGATGAGACACCTTGAAGAACCATATCATGTAACGGTGCTTGTAACTCCAATCATATGGAGCCACGATGCTTCTGGCCTCACCAGGAACAAGATGATTCTCAAAATTATCAAACAGAGCATCCATTTCCTTCACTTCACCATCGGAGGAGCACATACAATAGGTCCTCAAGAATAGTCCGATAAACTTGAATCGACGATCACCCGATTAGGCATATAAGGAGCAATCTCGTGAGTCCCATAAGCCAACCAGGTAAACAACAAAACCTTATCAACGGATCGCCTCAATGGTCGACGATGAATCAAGTGAATATCCTCATGCATTAGCCGGTCTAGGTTCCCTCGAGGATCGTATGCACATGCATGCAAATTATCTTTAATATAATCCATAGCAAGTGACCATCTTGAGATGCGGGAGAAGTGTTGTAGGTCCATACCGAAATATCAAAATTAAATAGTTAGTTTTAATCGTAATAATTAACAAAGGCCACAAAGACAAAGAACTTATACCGTCGTAGTGACATGTTGTGTCATCCGCCTCGCCTTCCACTTAGTTCCCTAATCCAACTTGGCATACAAGTAAACCAAGTAGGCAGCCCTAGTTCCACCCCGATTGCCTCAAAATCATCATAGTACCTTAGGCATATGATGTGTGTAAGTGGCACTAGTGTCCACAAAGATCCGGTGCCAACAAGATACACTTGCATGCGCCATCTCATCTGCAATACCCTAGCCAAGTAGTTATACCTCACGTGGCAACCACATGTCTTATCAAGCTCTTCCAGCACTATCAAGGGTAACCCCACTCTAAACCAATAAATCTATGGCCTCCTCTTTGTCGATCTACTCCAAGAAAGCCCCTATAATCTGCAAATGAATTAGACACGCAACATCATCAAGTGTGATCATCATCTCACCACATGGTAGATGAAACGACGATGCCTCATGGTGTCATATGTAAACAAAAGCGTTGATCATCCCCCCATTGACCACGTTGTATCCATAAAGGGTCAGATCTTTCAACCAGAAGAGAAGCTCATCAAACCATGGCTCAATAGGCGAATAAGTTTGCTGATATTCCGCCCATGATTGATGACCTTTAGTGCGCTCTTGCAAAATAAAATTCATAGTTAAAATTGATAATAAAATTCATAGTTAAAATTGAAAATTTCATACTTGTCCATCCCATATATATCTAGCTACATGACTAGGATAAAGAGGTAGCATTGATAAGTCAAAAGGTCATCCTCCAAAAGACCTGAGGGGCCTGAGGTGCAATCTGAGTAGGTCCGACATCCGCGCTGGTGTAGCCTCAGGTCTCACCTTAGATGGCGGATAGGACTAAGGTCGTGATGTCCGACACTGTGTGTCGCTTTAGTACTATGTGGATTCCACCTCAAATACTCTCGGTGATGAAGTGCGTCATGGAAGACAGGTGGCGAGGCATGAATGAGAATACCGCCGCGGAGGACGACGAGATGGTGTAGAAGTAGACGATCGTCAAGTAGTAGAAGATGTATCCGATATGGCCTCGCCCAGAGGCGTAGGAGGTCAGGTTTCGACTCTTTTCTCTCCGCACAAAACATGTTGTTCGACATGCCTCAATCTAGACAGTTTTCACCATTGCTCCTGTATAATTGAGAAAAAATGTTAAAATAAGATACATGTGCTAAACATTGCTTAAACCGACTCAAAAGAAACCTAATTACACTTTCGATTTTGTTCTTATAAAACCGAGAATAAACTTTCGATTCCTGCTGCGAGAAAAGCAGAACGTAACTACCACTTCTCACTTCCACAAATGTGCTAAATTAAGTGCATTGATCATCAAATAAAGTGTAGAAACAATTTTCTTATGACTCATAGTGATGATATTTAGCTACAATATCGATTTTGAATCCTAATTCACTAATTGAGTAGAAATTACATAAACTCAAATGTTTTCAAAAACAACAAACCTGATTGATCGGTGTTGATTTTTCTTGATTGATTACTTTAAAATGTTTTATCTACCCACTGCTTGATGATCTCTGATGATTTCTTGACAAAAAACTGGATTGATGAAATAAGAGTTGAGAGAGTTTTGAGAGAATTTTCTACAATAGGAGGGAAAGAATCAACGCGCTTTTTATTACTTCCATAACCAAAATATTAAAATTTCATATAGTATATAATTAATGCATAAGATGGATTAAGAAAGCATAAGATGGATTAAGAAACTCGATCCTATTACATATTTGAGTTTCACATTAAGAAATCAAATATCTCCCTTATTATTAGAGTCTCTGAAAACCTTATCCCTCCCACACACAAAATCCCATCTTCCTCACACCCCCAATCAATCTCCTCAAATTAACTAAAAGCTTAACTCTTGAAATCCATCATCAAACATCAAACATGTTGACCTCATCTTCTATCCAATTCCACGCCCAATCATTCATCATCGCTCATCCTCCTTATCCTCTCACTCCCACAACCACAACCACACATTCCTCCGTCCTCCTCCGCCTCCTAAACCCTCCCTCCCTCCCTTTTCACCGCCGCCAAGACTCCAATAACTCCCGACAAAGCCAAGGTAAATGGGTCCAGGTCTCATCATGAATCCCTCCCCAACGGCATGTTCCGTGTCCTCCTCGACAACCAAGACCTCATCTCGGCTATATCTCCTAAAGATTCGAAAGAATTATGTTCGCATCCTTCCCGAGATAGAGTTCGAGTTGAAGTCACCGCTATGACTCCTCCAAAGGACGATAGTTTACCGACTGAATAACCTCCTGGTGGTGGTGGTGGTGCCACTCTTAGTTTTATGCACGTCTATTGTTTGTCAAAATGTCTCTATCTCTATCAAACTTCGAGTTTTGTTTCCGTCCTAATTAGCTTTGTTTTATTTCTTGGATATAAAGAACCAACTTTGAGTACATTGTTGTTGTAGAGAAACCAAAAGGCAAAAACATTGTTGTATTCAATTTCATTGTATTCACTTTGCATTACCAAATCAACACCAAGCCTTTTATCTATTTTTATACAAAACATTGTGCAAGAAAGTTTCCTTGTTGAAATTAATCTCATTATGTATAAGAAGTTTATTTTGATGGATATATCCGTAGAATTTGTGTCATGTTGGTGTTTGGTACATAGTGTATCATGATTTCTTCAACCCATGAAAATCATTTAGATTGTGTGATTGATCCGCATTAAAGCAAATGCATAATCTTCTTGCTTGTTGTCTACTAAATATTTTTGTTTGAATAGGCATGAGATTGCACTTCCGGTCGAACAAATCATGTGCTTTTGAAGGATCTTCTTTCAAAGTTCCAACTTGCAACCTCATCTTTAAGGAGTTAATGAAGTATTGAAACTTAGATAGCTCTTTTATTTTAGTATGATTGATACAAATGTAGAAGGTGGGGCAATATCTCTCAAACTTTGATCGTTGAAGAAAAGAAGTGCAACATGTATTTTTTTTTATGTAAATAAGTCTTAATAGGTTACTACCTTTTGTTTGTTGTCTTTGACCAGAATTCTCATAGGTGAACTAGGTATAATTTTATGTTAACTCTTGCTGTCTTGCACACATGGTGATGGCTATGTAAAGACTTTCCCACTTTCAGCGACCTCATACGTTGGATAAAGAAGCTCTATTTGATGAAGCACCAATTTTGGGAATATAAGTATTAATAATGTGACTTCTGATGGATTCAAATATATATATATATATATATATATATATATGGTTTTTTTAATAAATAGTAATGTAGGTAATAAACACAAAGATTTGACACGTAATTCGGTTAAAACGTCAATAAACACGCAAACGGAAAATGATACGGGCATAATAAAGAATTATTCAAAAAACATAAATTGTTCAAAAGCACGGAATGTAAAATGATTACATCGGAATAAAAAGGCATAGTTTATCACGATGCCTAATCTTAACCCTCGACCCTCCTTTGCCTCTTGTATCCCGCCACACTCGATGCTTCTCTAACCTTCCTCTATACAATGACTACCGCCTCAGGACTGTCCCTTTCAATGATTCCTAAGTTCAAAGCCTCATGCTCAATCAAGAGGGAGGTGTCAGTGGGTCCTAGGGATGTCAACGAGGCAGAGTACGGATGATGCTTCCCGATCCCGACAAGGGAAATATTTGTCTCATACCCATTCTCAGGTCCCAAGAAGAATTAGAGATCCTCGAGATTTAATCTCTAATTCCGCAGTCCCCAAGAAGAATTATTGAAATATATAAAGTAGCGATATTGAAATATCAGCTACTTTGCCATATTTCAATATGGTATGCACAATCATAGACTAGACCAGATTTGGAAGGTCGTGACATATTGTCACGTCTAAAAGATCATTAAAGAAAGTTTGTGAATGACATGACAAAGTACAATATGGCACCAAGGCACATCATTTTTGCTTTTTAAGACAAAGATCCAGAAAACCTCACGGGTATTACCCATGTATATAAAGCTATAGCAACATACATATTGAGAAACAGAGGTGCAATGAAAAAAATGAAAATGTTATTGATCCTAATTCACCAAGAGAAATACATGTGTTAAAGTATAAATAATCAGGATTCGAATATTGTAGCTGATATCTTCTAGACACGTCTTGATTTTGTGAATGATAGAAATGTGGTTTCGTTGTATTTCATCTTTATTAGGATGAGAGAAAGATTTATGGACTTTGTTTGAAAGAAGTTAGATTTCTAGTCCATCAACATGTTCAATTATTTTTCAAGTTGTTCAATGACACTATCTCTGTTAGGAATTTACAAGTAGAACACTTGGATGTGCAAGATAGGAAAACGGATGTTGATTCCTAATATGGGTTACATGATTGCTTCAAGATACAATATTGTACTTGTTTTCATTACGTGAATTTCAACATCACATTTTTTCACTAATCAATGCTCCACTCAAGTAGGCATATAATCATTGTTATTGGTTTTGTCAACAATAATCATTGGGTTCATGTAAGATTGAAACCCGATTGCCGCTACCTCCGTCATTGTTCGTTGAAGACAAAATTGTACTAATGACTTAAAAGCATGAGAATCAACATATGTGAGATGCTTACATTTCAAACATTTGTGTAGGAACCGATTGTAATTTGTTTTTCATGCATATATGTTTGATAGTTATTCTATTTATATATTAAGTCGGTTAGCTATTTTACCTTTTAAATTATTCAAGAAGAAATTATAAAAATACAAACAAAAAACATTCATTACTATCGGAAATTTTAAATTTCGTATTTTGCACTTTAAAATTTTAAATTTCGATACTTTCGCACTTCCGGATCTTTTAAAATTCAGATCACACAAGCCACAATAAATTTAATAAATTGAGTGGAATTTTGATATTATAATGAAATTTCTAATATGGCACCATGAAGTATATATGGATTTGGATTCGATAGGCATCTAGCTCTCTAACAAGATCGACACTCATCACTCGGAAGTGCATGCTAAGAAGGTATTGAGATGAACATGATGAGAGGGAGCATCATATCCAACTTCATTATCCTTTCCTTCGTGAAAGAAGTTTCCATCTTGATTACGCACACTTTTTGGTTAGCTTTAAAATTTCCGATAGTAATGAATGTTTTTTGTTCCAAACATATCAATATAATCCAAGTAATCATAATATATTCCAAGCATATCAATATAATCCAAGTAATCCAAAATGCAATCCAAGCAATACAAATACGATACAATATAAGACCAAATAAACTAAAACCAAAATACAAGTGCATCATCAACATAAACCACTGGGTATGGCGGGTGATGAGTCTGTCACCCTCGAGGCGTTTCTCCCGCCCGTATGATAGAGCACTGAGCCTCCGCCATGGTGGCCTAAATACCTCTAACATCGGATCCATCAAAACAATCATTTGTCAATACCATCCTACTCAAGCTCCATGATACGATTTACATATAAGCAACACGTCATGAGCATGATGCCTCCTAGCTGCTCTTCCTCTAGGATCTCTCGATGAACCGGCCTCGATGGATTCCCGAACATCCTCTACCATGTATGAGACACCTTTTAGGGTTTAGGGTTTAGGGTTTAGGTTTAGGTTTAGGGTTTAGGTTTAGGGTTTAGGGGTTTAGGGTTTAGGTTTAGGTTTAGGTTTAGGTTTAGGTTTATGGTTTAGGGGTTTAGGTTTAGGGTTTAGGGGGGGTTTAGGGTTTAGGGTTAGGGTTTAGGGTTTAGGTTGGTTTAGGGTTTAGGGTTTAGGGGGTTTAGGGTTTAGGGTTGGGTTTGGGTTTAGGGGTGGTTTAGGTTTAGGGGGGGGTTTAGGGTTTAGGGGTTTAGGGTTTAGGGTTTGGTTTAGGGCCCAGGGGCCCAGGCCCAGGGGGGGTTTAGGGTTTAGGGTTTAGGGTTTAGGGTGGCCCAGGATTTAGGATTTAGGATTTAGGGCCCAGGGGATTTAGGATTTAGGGTTTGGGTTTAGGTGGGTTTAGGTTTAGGGTTTAGGTTTAGGTTTAGGGCCCAGGGGGTTTAGGGATTTAGGATTTAGGATTTAGGATTTAGGAGGATTTAGGTTTAGGGTTTAAAATGTTGATTTTCTTGATTTTTTGATTGATTACTTTAAAATGTTTTATCTACCCACTGATGATCTCGATGATTTCTTGACAAAAACCGGATTGATGAAATAAGAGTTGAGAGAGTTTTGAGAGAATTTTCTACAATAGGAGGAAAGAATCAACGCG
This sequence comes from Vicia sativa, assembly GCA_021764765.1. Taxonomy (NCBI): domain Eukaryota; kingdom Viridiplantae; phylum Streptophyta; class Magnoliopsida; order Fabales; family Fabaceae; genus Vicia; species Vicia sativa. The sequence goes on from CM038794.1 coordinate 983,569, forward strand.
CTTTTATTACTTCCATAACCAAAAATATTAAAATTTCATATAGTATATAATTAATGCATAAGATGGATTAAGAAAGCATAAGATGGATTAAGAAACTCGATCCTATTACATATTTGAGTTTCACATTAAGAAATCAAATATCTCCCTTATTATTAGAGTCTCAAAACCTTATCCTCCCACACACAAAATCCCATCTTCCTCACACCCCAATCAATCTCCTCAAATTAACTAAAAGCTTAACTCTTGAAATCCATCATCAAACATCAAACATGTTGACCTCATCTTCTATCCAATTCCACGCCCAATCATTCATCATCGCTCATCCTCCTTATCCTCTCACTCCCACAACCACAACCACACATTCCTCCGTCCTCCTCCGCTCCTAAACCCCTCCCTCCCTCCCTTTTCGCCGCCAAGACTCCAATAACTCCCGACAAAGCCGCCGAGCGAAATGGGTCCCAAGGTCTCATCATCGAATCCCTCCCCAAGGCATGTTCCGTGTCCTCCTCGACAACCAAGACCTCATCTCGGCTATATCTCCGAAAGATTCGAAGAATTATGTTCGCATCCTTCCCGGAGATAGAGTTCGAGTGAAGTCACCGCTATGACTCCTCCAAAGGACGATAGTTTACCAATTGAATACCTCCTGGTGGTGGTGGTGGTGCCACTTAGTTTTTATGCACGTCTATTGTTTGTCAAAATGTCTCTATCTCTATCAAACTTGAGTTTTGTTTCCGTCCTAATTAGCTTTGTTTTATTTCTTGGATATAAAGAACCAACTTTGAGTACATTGTTGTTGTAGAAACCAAAAGGACAAAACATTGTTGTATTCAATTTCATTGTATTCACTTTGCATTATCAAATCAACACCAAGCCTTTTATCTATTTTATACAAAACATTGTGCAGAAAGTTTCCTTGTTGAAATTAATCTCATTATGTATAAGGGAAGTCGTATTTTGGATGGATATATCCGTAGAATTTGTGTCATGTTGGTGTTTGGTACATAGCGTATCATGATTTCTTCAACCCATGAAAATCATTTAGATTGTGTGATTGATCTGCATTAAAGCAAATGCATAATCTTCTCTTGCTTGTTGTCTACTAAATATTTTTTGTTTGAATAGGCATGAGATTGCACTTCCTGGTCGAACAAATCATGTGCTTACTTTGAAGGATCTTCTTTCAAAGTTCCAACTTGCAACCTCATCTTTAAGGAGTTAATGAAGTATTGAAATCCTTAGATAGCTCTTTTTATTTTAGTATGATTGATACAAATGTAGAAGGTGGGGCAATATCTCTGTAAACTTTGATCGTTGAAGAAAAGAAGTGCAACATGTATTTTTTTTTTATGTAAATAAGTCTTAATAGGTTACTACTCCTTTTGTTTGTTGTCTTTGACCAGGAATTCTCATAGGTGAACTAGGTATAATTTTGCGGTTAACTCTTGCTGTCTTGCACACATGGTGATGGCTATGTAAAGACTTTCCCACTTTCAGCGACCTCATACGTTGGATAAAGAAGCTCTATTTGATGAAGCACCAATTTTGGGAATATAAGTATTAATAATGTGACTTCTGATGGATTCAATATATATATATATATATATATATATAATGGTTTTTTTAATAAATAGTAATGTAGGTAATAAACACAAAGATTTGACACGTAATTCGGTTAAAACGTCAATAAACACGCAAACGGAAAATGATACGGGCATAATAAAGAATTATTCAAAAAAACATAAATTGTTCAAAAAGCACGGAATGTAAAATGATTACATCGGTAACAAAAAGGTATAGTTTATCGCGATGCCTAATCTTAACCCTTGACCCTCCTTTGCCTCTTGTATCCCGCCACACTCGATGCTTTCTAACCTTCCTCTATACATGATGACTACCGGGACTGTCCTTTCAATGATTCCTAAGTTCAAAGCCTCATGCTCAATCAAGAGGGAGGTGTCTGGGTCCTAGGGATGTCAACGAGGCAGTGCGGATGATGCTTCCCGATCCCGACAAGGGAAATATTTGTCTCATACCCATTGAGTCCCAAGAAGAATTAGAGATCCTCGAGATTTAATCTCTAATTCCCGCAGTCCCCAAGAAGAATTATTGAAATATGGCAAAGTAATGATATTGAAATATCACTACTTTGCCATATTTCAATATGGTATGCACAATCATAGACTAGACCAGATTTGAAGGTCGTGACATATTGTCACGCCTAAAAGATCATTAAAGAAAGTTTGTGAATGACATGACAAAGTACAATATGGCACCAAGGCACATCATTTTGCTTTTAAGACAAAGATCCGTAAAACCTCACGGTATTACCCATGTATATAAAGCTAGAGCAACATACATATTGAGAAACAGAGGTGCAATGAAAAATGAAAATGTTATTGATCCTAATTCACCAAGAGAAATATGTGTTAAAGTATAAATAATCGGATTCGAATATTGTAGTGATATCTTCTAGACACGCCTTGATTTTGTGAATGATAGAAAATGTGGTTTCGTTGTATTTCATCTTTATTAGGATGAGAGAAAGATTTATGGACTTTGTTTGAAAGAAGTTAGATTCTCTAGTCCATCAACATGTTCAATTATTTTTCAAGTTGTTCAATGACACTATCTCTACGGTTAGGAATTCGTTACAAGTAGAACACTTGGATGTGCAAGATAGGAAAAACGGATGTTGATTCCTAATATGGGTTACATGATTGCTTCAAGATACAATATTGTACTTGTTTTCATTTACAGGAATTTCAACATCACATTTTTTCACTAATCAATGCTCCACTCAAGTAGGCATATAATCATTGTTATTGGTTTTGTCAACAATAATCATTGGGTTCATGTAAGATTGAAACCGATTGCCGCCATTCTCCGTCATTGTTCGTTGAAGATAAAATTGTACTAATGACTTAAAAGCATGAGAATCAACATATGTGAGATGCTTACATTTCAAACATTTGTGTAGGAACCGATTGTAATTTGTTTTCATGCATATATGTTTGATAGTTATTCTATTTATATATTAAGTCGGTTAGCTATTTTACCTTTTAAATTATTCAAGAAGAAATTATAAAAATACAAACAAAAACATTCATTATCGGAAATTTTAAATTTATTTTTGCACTTACCAAAATTTTAAATTTCGATACTTTCGGCACTTCTCGGATCTTTTAAAATTATCAGATCACACAAGCCACAATAAATTTAATAAATTGAGTGGAATTTTGATATTATAATGAAATTTCTAATATGGCACCATGAAAGTATATTGGATTTGGATTCTGATAGGCATCTAGCTCTCTAACAAGATCGACACTCATCACTTCTGGAAGTGCATGCTAAGAAGGTATTGAGATGAACATGATGAGAGTGGGGAGCATCATATCCAACTTCATTATCCTTTCCTTCGTGAAAGAAGTTTCCATCTTGATTACGTCACACTTTTTTTGGTTAGCTTTAAAATTTCCGATAGTAATGAATGTTTTTTTTTGTTCCAAACATATCAATATAATCCAAGTAATCATAATATATTCCAAGCATATCAATATAATCCAAGTAATCCAAAATGCAATCCAAGCAATACAAATACGATACAATATAAGACCAAATAAACTAAAACCAAAATACAAGTGCATCATCAACATAAACTACTGGGTATGGCGGGTGATGAGTCGGTCTGTCACCCTCGAGGCGTTTCTCCGCTGCCTCCTGTATGATAGAGCACTCTGAGCCTCCGCCATGGTGGCCTCCAAAATACCTCTAACATCGGATCCATCAGAAAACAATCATTTGTCAATACCATCCTACTCAAGCTCCATGATACGACGACATATAAGCAACACGCATGAGCATGCCTCCTAGCTCGCTTCTTCCTCTAGGATCTCCCGATGAACGGCCTCGATGGATTCCGGAACATCCTCTACCATGTATGATGAGACACCTTTTAGGGTTTAGGGTTTAGGTTTAGGGTTTTAGGGTTTAGGGTTTAGGGGTTTAGGGTTTAGGGGGTTTAGGTTTAGGCTTTATGGTTTTAGGGTTTAGGTTTAGGGTTTAGGGTTTAGGGTTTAGGGTTTAGGGTTTAGGGTTTAGGGTTTAGGGTTTAGGATTTAGGATTTAGGATTTAGGATTTAGGATTTTAGGATTTAGGGTTTAGGGTTTAAAATGTTGATTTTTCTTGATTTTTCTTGATTGATTACTTTAAAATGTTTTATCTACCCACTGCTTGATGATCTCTGATGATTTCTTGACAAAAAACTGGATTGATGAAATAAGAGTTGAGAGAGTTTTGAGAGAATTTTCTACAATAGGAGGGAAAGAATCAACACGCTTTTTTATTACTTCCATAACCAAAAATATTAAAAATTTCATATAGTATATAATTAATGCATAAGATGGATTAAGAAAGCATAAGATGGATTAAGAAATCCTGGATCCTATTACATATTTGAGTTTCACATTAAGAAATCAAATATCTCCTTATTATTAGAGTCTCAAAACCTTATCCTCCCACACACAAAATCCCATCTTCCTCACACCCCAATCAATCTCCTCAAATTAACTAAAAGCTTAACTCTTGAAATCCATCATCAAACATCAAACATGTTGACCTCATCTTCTATCCAATTCCACGCCCAATCATTCATCATCGCTCATCCTCCTTATCCTCTCACTCCCACAACCACAACCACACATTCCTCCGTCCTCCTCCGCTCCTAAACCCTCCCTCCTCCTTTTCACCGCCGCGCAAGACTCCAATAACTCCCGACAAAGCCCGAGCGTAAATGGGTCCACGAAGGTCTCATCGAATCCTCCCCAACGGCATGTTCCGTGTCCTCCTCGACAACCAAGACCTCATCCTCGGCTATATCTCCGAAAGATTCGAAGAATTATGTTCGCATCCTTCCGGAGATAGAGTTCGAGTTAAGTCATCGCTATGACTCCTCCAAAGGACGATAGTTTACCGATTCGGAATACCTCCGGTGGTGGTGGTGGTGGTGCCACTCTTAGTTTTATGCACGTCTATTGTTTGTCAAAATGTCTCTATCTCTATCAAACTTCGAGTTTTGTTTCCGTCCTAATTAGCTTTGTTTTATTTCTTGGATATAAAGAACCAACTTTGAGTACATTGTTGTTGTAGAGAAACCAAAAGGCAAAAACATTGTTGTATTCAATTTCATTGTATTCACTTTGCATTATGAAATCAACACCAAGCCTTTTATCTATTTTATACAAAACATTGTGCAGAAAGTTTCCTTGTTGAAATTAATCTCATTATGTATAAGGGAAGTCGTATTTTGATGGATATATCCGTAGAATTTGTGTCATGTTGGTGTTTGGTACATAGCAGATCATGATTTCTTCAACCCATGAAAATCATTTAGATTGTGTGATTGATCGCATTAAAGGAAATGCATAATCTTCTTGCTTGTTGTCTACTAAATATTTTTGTTTGAATAGGCATGAGATTGCACTTCTGGTCGAACAAATCATGTGCTTACTTTGATGGATCTTCTTTCAAAGTTCCAACTTGCAACCTCATCTTTAAGGAGTTAATGAAGTATTGAAATCCTTAGATAGCTCTTTTATTTTAGTATGATTGATACAAATGTAGAAGGTGGGGCAATATCTCAGAACTTTGATCGTTGAAGAAAAGAAGTGCAACATGTATTTTTTTTATGTAAATAAGTCTTAATAGGTTACTACTCCTTTGTTTGTTGTCTTTGACCAGAATTCTCATAGGTGAACTAGGTATAATTTTGCGGTTAACTCTTGTGTCTTGCACACATGGTGATGGCTATGTAAAGACTTTCCCACTTTCACCTTACACGTTGGATAAAGAAGCTCTATTTGATGAAGCACCAATTTTGGGAATATAAGTATTAATAATGTGACTTCTGATGGATTCAAATATATATATATATATATATATATATATATATATATATATATAATGGTTTTTTTAATAAATAGTAATGTAGGTAATAAACACAAAGATTTGACACGTAATTCGGTTAAAACGTCAATAAACACGCAAACGGAAAATGATACGGGCATAATAAAGAATTATTCAGAAAAAAAAAACATAAATTGTTCAAAAGCACGGAATGTAAAATGATTACATCGGTAAATAAAAAAAGGCATAGTTCATCGTATGCCTAATCTTAACCCTTGACCCCTCCTTTGCCTCTTGTATCCCGCCACACTCGATGCTTCTCTAACCTTCCTCTATACAATGACTACCGCCTGACGTCCCTTTCAATGATTCCTAAGTTCAAAGCCTCATGCTCAATCAAGAGGGAGGTGTCAGTGGGTCCTAGGGATGTCAACGAGGCAGAGTGCGATGATGCTTCCCCCCGATCCCCGACAAGGGGAAATATTTGTCTCATACCCATTCCAGGTCCCAAGAAGAATTAGAGATCCTCGAGATTTAATCTCTAATTCCGCAGTCCCAAGAAGAATTATTGAAATATGGCAAAGTAGCTGATATTGAAATATCAGCTACTTTGCCATATTTCAATATGGTATGCACAATCATAGACTAGACCAGATTTGGAAGGTCGTGACATATTGTCACGTCTAAAAGATCATTAAAGAAAGTTTGTGAATGACATGACAAAGTACAATATGGCACCAAGGCACATCATTTTTGCTTTTAAGACAAAGATCCAAAACCTCACGGGTATTACCCATGTATATAAAGCTAGAGCAACATACATATTGAGAAACAGAGGTGCAATGAAAAAAATGAAAATGTTATTGATCCTAATTCACCAAGAGAAATACATGTGTTAAAGTATAAATAATCAGGATTCGAATATTGTAGCTGATATCTTCTAGACACGCCTTGATTTTGTGAATGATAGAAAATGTGGTTTCGTTGTATTTCATCTTTATTAGGATGAGAGAAAGATTTATGGACTTTGTTTGAAAGAAGTTAGATTCTCTAGTCCATCAACATGTTCAATTATTTTTCAAGTTGTTCAATGACACTATCTCTGGTTAGGAATTAGTTACAAGTAGAACACTTGATGTGCAAGATAGGAAAACGGATGTTGATTCCTAATATGGGTTACATGATTGCTTCAAGATACAATATTGTACTTGTTTTCATTTACAGAATTTCAACATCACATTTTTCACTAATCAATGCTCCACTCAAGTAGGCATATAATCATTGTTATTGGTTTTGTCAACAATAATCATTGGGTTCATGTAAGATTGAAACCCGATTGCCGATTACCTCCGTCATTGTTCGTTGAAGACAAAATTGTACTAATGACTTAAAAGCATGAGAATCAACATATGTGAGATGCTTGGACATTTCAAACATTTGTGTAGGAACCGATTGTAATTTGTTTTCATGCATATATGTTTGATAGTTATTCTATTTATATATTAAGTCGGTTAGCTATTTTACCTTTTAAATTATTCAAGAAGAAATTATAAAAAATACAAACAAAAAAAATATTCATTACTATCGGAAATTTTAAATTTCCGTATTTTTGCACTTACCGAAAATTTTAAATTTCTGATACTTTCTGGCACTTCCTGGATCTTTTAAAATTACTGTATCACACAAGCCACAATAAATTTAATAAATTGAGTGGAATTTTTGATATTATAATGAAATTTCTAATATGGCACCATGAAAGTATATTGGATTTGGATTCTGATAGGCATCTAGCTCTCTAACAAGATCGACACTCATCACTTCTGGAAGTGCATGCTAAGAAGGTATTGAGATGAACATGATGAGAGTGGAGCATCATATCCAACTTCATTATCCTTTCCTTCGTGAAAGAAGTTTCCATCTTGATTACGCCACACTTTTTTGGTTAGCTTTAAAATTTCCGAGTAATGAATGTTTTTTTTTGTTCCAAACATATCAATATAATCCAAGTAATCATAATATATTCCAAGCATATCAATATAATCCAAGTAATCCAAAATGCAATCCAAGCAATACAAATACGATACAATATAAGACCAAATAAACTAAAACCAAAATACAAGTGCATCATCAACATAAACCTGGTATGGCGGGTGATGAGTCGGTCTGTCACCCTCGAGGCGTTTCTCCGCTGCCTCCTGTATGATAGAGCACTCTGAGCCTCCGCCATGGTGGCCTCCAAAATACCTCTAACATCGGATCCATCAGAAAACAATCATTTGTCAATACCATCCTACTCAAGCTTCATGATATGACGACATATAAGCAACACGTCATGAGCATGATGCCTCCTAGCCTGCTCTTCCTCTAGGATCTCCTGATGAACTGGCCTCGATGGATTCCCTGGAACATCCTCTACCATGTACAGATGAGACACCTTTTAGGGTTTAGGGTTTAGGGTTTAGGGTTTAGGGTTTAGGGTTTTAGGGTTTAGGGTTTAGGGGTTTAGGGTTTTAGGGTTTAGGGTTTAGGGTTTAGGGTTTAGGATTTAGGGTTTAGGGTTTAGGATTTAGGATTTAGGATTTAGGATTTTAGGATTTAGGGTTTAGGGTTTAAAATGTTGATTTTTCTTGATTGATTACTTTAAAATGTTTTATCTACCCACTGCTTGATGATCTCTGATGATTTCTTGACAAAAAACTGGATTGATGAAATAAGAGTTGAGAGAGTTTTGAGAGAATTTTCTACAATAGGAGGGAAAGAATCAACGCGCCTTTTTATTACTTCCATAACCAAAAATATTAAAAATTTCATATAGTATATAATTAATGCATAAGATGGATTAAGAAAGCATAAGATGGATTAAGAAATCCTGGATCCTATTACATATTTGAGTTTCACATTAAGAAATCAAATATCTCCCTTATTAGAGTCTCGAAAACCTTATCCTCCCACACACAAAATCCCATCTTCCTCACACCCCAATCAATCTCCTCAAATTAACTAAAAGCTTAACTCTTGAAATCCATCATCAAACATCAAACATGTTGACCTCATCTTCTATCCAATTCCGCCCCAATCATTCATCATCGCTCATCCTCCTTATCCTCTCACTCCCACAACCACAACCACACATTCCTCCGTCCTCCTCCGCTCCTAAACCCTCCCTCCCTCCCTTTTCACCGTCGCCGCCAAGACTCCAATAACTCCCGACAAAGCCGAGCGTAAATGGGTCCACGAAGGTCTCATCACCGAATCCCTCCCCAACGGCATGTTCCGTGTCCTCCTCGACAACCAAGACCTCATCCTCGGCTATATCTCGGAAAGATTCGAAAGAATTATGTTCGCATCCTTCCCGAGATAGAGTTCGAGTTAAGTCACCGCTATGACTCCTCAAAGGACGATAGTTTACCGATTCGAATACCTCCTGGTGGTGGTGGTGGCCACTCTTAGTTTTATGCACGTCTATTGTTTGTCAAAATGTCTCTATCTCTATCAAACTTCTGAGTTTTGTTTCCGTCCTAATTAGCTTTGTTTTATTTCTTGGATATAAAGAACCAACTTTGAGTACATTGTTGTTGTAGAGAAACCAAAAGGCAAAAACATTGTTGTATTCAATTTCATTGTATTCACTTTGCATTACTGAAATCAACACCAAGCCTTTTATCTATTTTTATACAAAACATTGTGCAGTAAAGTTTCCCTTGTTGAAATTAATCTCATTATGTATAAGGGAAGCTGTATTTTGGATGGATATATCCGTAGAATTTGTGTCATGTTGGCGGTTTGGTACATAGCGATCATGATTTCTTCAACCCATGAAAATCATTTAGATTGTGTGATTGATCTGCATTAAAGCAAATGCATAATCTTCTCTTGCTTGTTGTCTACTAAATATTTTTTGTTTGAATAGGCATGAGATTGCACTTCCTGGTCGAACAAATCATGTGCTTACTTTGAAGGATCTTCTTTCAAAGTTCCAACTTGCAACCTCATCTTTAAGGAGTTAATGAAGTATTGAAATCCTTAGATAGCTCTTTTATTTTAGTATGATTGATACAAATGTAGAAGGTGGGGCAATATCTCTGTAAACTTTGATCGTTGAAGAAAAGAAGTGCAACATGTATTTTTTTTTTATGTAAATAAGTCTTAATAGGTTACTACTCCTTTTGTTTGTTGTCTTTGACCAGGAATTCTCATAGGTGAACTAGGTATAATTTTGCGGTTAACTCTTGCTGTCTTGCACACATGGTGATGGCTATGTAAAGACTTTCCCACTTTCGACCTCATACGTTGAAAAGGTGCACTATTCCAATTAATTGGAATTCCACCGAATCTCATGGACTTGTCAGTATTGTTTTGACCACGCAGGTTTTGGGCTTTGGTTGGGCCGGTGTTTTCCGTCGTTACTTGGTTGAGCCCGCTGCTATGTGGTGGCCGCAAAATCTCGTCCAAGTTTCTCTTTTCAGGTATCTTATGTTTTTTAGTACTTGGGCTCTAGACTAAAGATAAACTGCCGGTACTATCTCGAGTTCGATTCTCGAACCACGAAACTAGATTAATCTGATTAGTCTGTTCACTATGTGGATCGGAATTGGTTGGCTAAATAAAAATAATATAATGAATTTAATTTGATTGATTTGATTTCAGGGCACTGCATGAAACGGAGGAAAGAAAGAAAGGAGGGTTAACAAGGAATCAGTTTTTTCTGATAACATTTATTTGCAGTTTTGCATATTATGTGTTTCAGGCTACTTGTTCCCAATGCTAACATCACTCTCTTGGGTATGTTGGGTGTTTCCCAATTCAGTTATAGCACAACAGTTGGGTTCAGGGTTAAATGGTCTTGGACTTGGAGCTATTGGATTTGATTGGTCGAGTATATGTTCTTATCTCGGTACCCCTTTGGCTAGTCCATGGTTTGCTACTGCTAACATTGCTGCTGGTTTTGGTATTTTCATGTATATTATTGTGCCTACTGCTTATACGCTTAATCTTTACCATGCAAGAAGATTTCCCATCTTTTCAGATGGGTTGTTCAGTTCGGATGGTCAGAAATATAACATCTCGGCTATTACTGACGCTAACTTTCACCTTGATTTGGAAGCTTATCAACGCGAGGGCCCTCTTTATCTAAGCACCATGTTTGCTATGTCGTATGGTATTGGTTTCGCTTGCCTTTCCGCAACTCTTGTTCATGTCTTGCTCTTCCATGGGAGGTATGTATGTAATTAGAGTTTAATTGAAATTCTATGCATTTCTAAATCAGTTACGGTTCAATCCGTAATATTGCAGCATAATTACGCTTTTGCAGATGCAATTGTTGTCATGATGACAATGTGGAAATTTTAAAACTTTTATGTTGAAGCTACAGTTGCATTTGTAGACCATAATTTAGAACTAAAAACATGATCGTAGTTGTAAGTTGCGGTTGCGGATAAACTCCAAAGCTTGACTTTGCAGTAAAATACGGCCGATGCAGATGCAATTGCTGTCGTTTTGCTGGTGCAGGGATTTCAAAAATCTGTATATTGCTGTTGCAATTGCATTTTCACACTGCAATTTAGAAGTTTAGGACTGTATGCATGATCATAGTTATAAACTGTGGTCGCATTTACACTATAAACCTTGATGTTGCAACAAAACGCAGTTGCAACTTGCAATTGTTACTAAGACATTATATTCCAGTTGCAAGTGTAGTTGGGGACCACAGTTGATCAATATCTGTTGCCACTGCCACCGTATTTAATGAATTTAAAAACATATGACTTTTCGTCCCCAGTTGATAATGTTTGTTCGCTGTGCAGTGATATATTGCAGCTCAGTAAGTCTGCTTTTCAAGGAAGAAGATAGATATACACACGAAGATCATGAGAAAAAATTATAAACAAGTTCCTGAATGGTGGTTCCTTTGCATTCTTTTGTTCAGCATTACGGCAGCTATATTTGTGTGTGAGTATTACAACGATCAACTCCAGCTACCATGGTGGGGTGTGATGTTAGCATGCGTTGTTGCTGTATCGTTTACTCTTCCTGTTGGAATAATCAGAGCTACGACAAATCAAGCACCTGCTTTGAATGTGATAACAGAGTACATAATTGGATACATCTACCCTGGTTATCCTATTGCAGTCATGTTGTTTAAAGTGTATGGGAACATGAGTATGAAACAGGCCATTTTCTTTTTGCAAGATTTTAAGCTTGGGCATTACATGAAGATTCCTCCTAGAGCAATGTTCTTGGCACAGGTTTGCACAACACTCTTTACATGAGTTGATTTGATTCTTATGTTGTGTTGATCTAAACTGTCTTGTAATCTATGAAACACAAACACACAAACACCCAACACATATCTTGTAATCTATGAAATAATAAAATTTAACCACATGTGTAAGTGTCGTATTAGTGTAGGTCATGGCCAACAATAGACAAACATGCATTCAATCTAAATGGTCTGCAATTTATAAATCATTTACGCAAACACAAATACGGGTATCAAAAACAATACTGAAATTAACACATCAACATTAATAATGATTTGAAAAATACAAAATAATTAAATGTAAACTAGTGTCACTGTGAAGGATTAGACACTAAAATGTGTCGAACAACAAACACACTTTTAATCTTTTAATTTGAAGTGTCGATACTACATATACATTATACAAGTAGTAATTATGATTCCCTTGCTTAATTACACTATTTCCTCTGGCAGGTACTTGGCACAATAATAGCTGCAGTTGTGCATCTATTAACAGCATGGTGGCTAATAGAAACAGTTCCAAACATATGCCATAGGGAATTGCTTCCACCAGGAAGCCCATGGACTTGCCCAGGCGATCATGTATTTTATGATGCATCTGTGATATGGGGTTTGATAGGGCCTCGCAGAATATTTGGAGATCTAGGACACTACTCAGCCATCAACTGGTTTTTCTTGGCTGGTGCTATTGCTCCTTTAGTTGTTTGGCTAGCACACAAAGCCTTCCTGACAAACCATGGATTAAACTTATTACTATGCCTGTGCTCTTAGGAGCATTATCAGAAATGCCTCCAGCAACTCCAGTTAACTACACTAGTTGGGTTCTTGTTGGATTTGCATCAGGATTTGTTGCTTACCGTTATTATCGTGGTTGGTGGACCCGTCATAACTATCTCTTGTCTGGAGCACTTGATGCTGGATTAGCCTTCATGGGAGTTTTTCTTTACTTGTGTTTGGGGATGCAGCATATCAGCCTAGATTGGTGGGGTAGTAACTCAGATAGATGCCCTTTAGCTTCATGTCCATCTGCTGATTCAGGTGTCATATCTAAAGGGTGTCCTATTTTTTGAGTATGCATATGTATGAAGAAATGTAGTTGTAGAATTACCTGAGATACACATAAATGTCACATAGCTCTTCATTCTTCATTGTGTACAGAATTTGTATTGATTTTTGTAAAATATATGATTTGATTGTGAAAGTTGTTGTAAAGTTTGTATTCACTGAATAATAAGATAATTTGCATACTCCCATGGGCCATGAAATATCTACTTGATGATGTGCCTGTCTTTGAATTTCCCCTGATCCTAAAAGTGAACATTAAGAATGGAATGAATCATTTCTAAAGACATTTTTCAAACTATGATCATATCTTTGATATATGGCCAGTTTTGTTTTAGTTTTTTTTTTATTAAATGATTTTTATAGTGTTACATATTTTTATTTCTTTTTTAATAAAAATTTAAAATAAAATTTTGGTTAAAATAGTTATTCTTAAAACAATATTATTTTAAGTATTTTATCATATTGAATTTTTTCAACTAATAAACATAAAAGAATATTGATTTTTTTTTTGTTGGTAAAATCATATATATATTAAAGAAAATTGGAGCACAAAAGGTGGGACTATACAAAACCCTCAAAGATCTATAAGATCCTAAAAAAATAAATCTAACGTGTTTTTTACATAATCATTTCTAATGTTAGGAGGTAGATATGCAGTCTAAGTCAGCAAAAAAAAAGTGCACGGTTGTTTTCTTCTCGGTATATGTGAGAAATGATAAAATATAAGCTAGCTATAATATTAACGCAACGATTCCATCTGATCCTGGGCTATCAAGATAAGGACCTCATTTCCAAATTAGAGAAGGTGCCGACAACTATGCTAGAATCAGTTTCGATCCATAACTTTTTTCAACCTTTATCATTACCAATCTCAATCCCTCTGAGAACCCCACAAAATCTGCCATAATCGGATTAGACCAACTAAGGCCTTTGACAAAAGCTAAGACAAACTTTCCATGGTGGTCACGAAAGATGCCTCTACAACCCACATAATTTGAAGTAGAAGAATAAGCCCTGCCATAATTACATTTTATCAGATCGACATTTTGGAGGCACCAAATCACCTCACTGCACACAACTTGGAATGGAGAGATGATTCTGATATGAAATCTCTTAAGAAACAAAAAGCCTATCACCATCACCATAACGACTATTGAAAAACTACTCATTAAAATCAAATATGGTCTATCTTAAAATTTATAAAAATAGTACATATCGAACATGACAACATTCATATCCGCATCAAAAATTGTTTTGAAAAATACATTTTATTTAATTCCGCTCAATTGGACAATTTTTTAATCAATTCACATAAAAGATAACATAAATTTATACCATTCTATAGATCAAATTATTTTTTAATATAGTATTTAAATTTTAATGGATAAAAAAATTGGATGTGAGATATGATTAGTGTCTTGTGTTGGTACAAAATGGTACATATCGAGCATGACAACAGTACAACAGAAACACAACCAGGGTTTGATTGATTGGTAATGATAAACATGTTGACCTCATCTTCTATCCAATTCCACGCCCCAATCATTCATCATCGTCTATCCTCCTTATCCTCTCACTCCCACAACCACAACCACACATTCCTCCGTCCTCCTCCGCTCCTAAACCCCTCCCCTCCCTCCCTTTTCACCGTCGCCGCCAAGACTCCAATAACTCCCGACAAAGCCAGCGAGCAGAAATGGGTCCACGAAGGTCTCATCACTGAATCCCTCCCCAACGGCATGTTCCGTGTCCTCCTCGACAACCAAGACCTCATCCTCGGCTATATCTCCGGAAAGATTCGAAAGAATTATGTTCGCATCCTTCCCGGAGATAGAGTTCGAGTTGAAGTCAGTCGCTATGACTCCTCAAAGGACGCATAGTTTACGAATTCGGAATACCTCCGGTGGTGGTGGTGGTGGTGCTGCCAGCTCTTAGTTTTATGCACGTCTATTGTTTGTCAAAATGTCTCTATCTCTATCAAACTTCTGAGTTTTGTTTCCGTCCTAATTAGCTTTGTTTTATTTCTTGGATATAAAGAACCAACTTTGAGTACATTGTTGTTGTAGAGAAACCAAAAGGCAAAAACATTGTTGTATTCAATTTCATTGTATTCACTTTGCATTACTGAAATCAACACCAAGCCTTTTATCTATTTTATACAAAACATTGTGCAGTAAAGTTTCCCTTGTTGAAATTAATCTCATTATGTATAAGGGAAGCTGTATTTTGGATGGATATATCTGGTAGAATTTGTGTCATGTTGGCAGGTTTGGTACATAGCAGATCATGATTTCTTCAACCCATGAAAATCATTTAGATTGTGTGATTGATCTGCATTAAAGCAAATGCATAATCTTCTCTTGCTTGTTGTCTACTAAATATTTTTTGTTTGAATAGGCATGAGATTGCACTTCCTGGATATAAATGATTTTCCAAGTTATTGCTTCACACCCTACACAATGAAGGTCATGGAGGTTGCAATGAAGGTATCCTAAAGTTGCTGCAATTAAGGTGACTAGGGGAGGATATAAGACGGATTCTCCAAGTCTGCTAGCAGGCTAGAAACTGTTATAGATCTGATGTTATATTTCATCAAACTCAGTGTTATTCTAAGTGTGTTGTCACTTGTCTAGAGAATAATATTTCATAGGATGTGGCTGATCTTACCCCTAAATTGTACATGATATAGTATTTTTATGAAAATGTTAATACATGAAGTAAAACCTGAATGAATCACTTTTGGGCTTTATCCTTTATTTCGGTGGTACAGTACTGCAGTATATTTTCAATTGTAGATGAAAAAATCATAATCAGGAAAAATCATCACTCCTTTCATTGCAGACTAATGCTGCATTTATGTTCTTATTCTCCAATTTTTATTAATCACTTAAAGACATTGCTGTCATTTTTTTTGTCTACCCAGTTCAAGGAACAGCAAAATTAGCTCCTGAAAATTCAGTTATGGAATTTGAAGCTAAATCTGGAAGGGACGGAGCATGGTCAATATTCCTCTTTAATCATGTTTAGGTTACTCTTTTGAATATTTGTCTACTTGTTAATTAATTTTCATTAGTGTAATTGACTTGTGGTCTTGTTTTTGTTAGGTATGATGTGGCTAACTTTCTATCATACAGACATTTGGAGAGTAGTGATCCGTAATTTTGACATAAGATTATCTCCTTATTAATTTCGAGAGAATTAATGAGGTTTTTATATTGTTCAGTTTTTATTTTTTCTGATGGTATTTCCTTGTTATTTCAATCAAGGCAAGTCAAAATTGAGATCCTATCTAACATCGGTAGGGGTTCTAAGATCATAAATAAATGACATAATTTTTCTTAATGTTTAATGTAACTGTTTTCTGTTATAGTGACCATCAAATGAATGTACTGTTAGTGTTGATGTTTTGCTTCCTTATTTGTTTAAGAGCTTTATTATGGAATGGTCATGGACAAATGTACTTGTAAATAGATCTGGTTCTCACTTATCAGTTTCTGACGATTCATTCATTCATTCATTCATGGTGTTGTAGTTGTTGTGAGTTTTGCCTTCAACTCTGATCGGAAACTTAAACTGAGTTTGTTGACTGTTGTGCAGTGCACCCAATCTCATTTTATCCAAGGCTTATGGATTTGTTGACCATGTAATGGTAATATCTCTCTCCATGTTTCAGGAAGTGCTAGTGCGTTTTCTGGTTTTGGATCTGATGAAGACGAGTGGATTAATGTGCGAAAGAATGTCAGGGCGCTCTCTGCCATGTGAATCTTCAGAATGTGTCGCAGTGCTCGCTGGAGATCTCATACTCTGTTTTCAGGTTGGGATGTGTCATAATAAGTTAATTTGATGATGGAAATTTGCATCTAACAAATTTTGTGTTTAGCAATAATTATTGTTTCTTACCATTTATTGAATTTTGATTTTGACACTACAGGAAGGTAAAGAGCAAGCCCTTTACTATGATGCCCATGTCCTTGATGCTCAAAGACGGAGGCACGACGTGAGAGGTTGTCGTTGTAGATTTTGGTTCGCTATGATCATGATCAGTCTGAGGTATAAATTTCAAAAAATTGTCATCTGGGATTTCTACTTTTATGTTTGCTTATAAGATTTTAGTCCCTCTAGTTTCCACTCATTTCAGTTTTGATATCAATCCCTATGTTAAAGGGCACTTGTTCAAGCGTTTCATTAATTCTCATATTATGTGGTTTTGCCAGGAAATCGTGACGCTTAGGAAGGTTTGTCGGAGGCCTGAAACTGATTACAGATTACATCAACTTCATGCCGTGAGCGATGCACCACCTGCGGATCATCAGAAGATTAGCTTGGATCATCCAGCAAATGTTCAAAGCATGAGGGTTACTCATTCTTCTGAAATGGTGCAAAAGCAGCAACAGATTCACATCGTAACACCAGTTTTGCAAACAAACGTTTCCGTTCCACCGCAAAGTATGAATGTGGATCCAGTGAAAATTGAAACAAAACCTGATATTCAAGCTGGAAACCCTGTCACTCTAGGCACTGCCACATTCACCCCCAGCATCATTACTACTAGCAGTGTTCCTGAAGTTTCCACACAGAACCTGGCCGAAGAGAAGTAACTTGAATATGTTTCTGTAAAGCTTAACTAGTTGGATGATAATCTTTTGCACAAAATGCTTGTACATGAGTTTTTAAAGCTTGTTTTATTCGAATTATGGGAAATGAAAAGGGTAAGGTGCTAGAATTGCACTTTCGTCTTTTATGTTAAAACTTACACTATTAATATATTTTTATAGAAACGCATGGAAAACAATTTTGAACATTTTCAGAGTTTTTTTTTTAAAGAATCTTCTAACGTCCATGACAATTAATTTTGAATATTTTATTACAACTTGAATATAGACATTGAATTGAGAGATGTAGTATTAATTACATACTATTAAAAAACATAAAATTAATATCATTTCAAAATTAAAAGTATCAATTACTTTTCAATAGTGTTTTTGTAAATATCAATTACCTCTAAATAGTGTTTTTGTAAAAATCAATAATTGTTAATCAAAAGAGAAGTTATTTCAATAAAAAAGGTGACAAAATACAATCAAAATAAACTACTGCGTATGGCGGAGCCGACCTGTCACCCTCGAGGCGTTCCTCCGCTGCCTCCTGTAGACCAGGGCACCCTGAGTCTCCACTATGATGGCCTTTAAAACGCCTCTGACATCAGATCCGTCAGGATACAACCCTCTGTCAATGTCATCCCTAGCAAGCTCCATGATACGGCGGCACCTAGGCAGCACGTCCTAGGCATGATCCCTCGTCGCCTGCTCCTCCTCCAGGATCTCCTGATGAGCCGATCTGGATGGGTCTCCTAGAGCCTTCCGTATCATGTATGAATGAGAAATCCTAAAGAACCATAACATGTAACTGTACGCGTAACTCCAGTCGTCTGGAGCCACGATACTTCTGGCCTCCTCAGGACGAAATGACTCTCAAGATCATCAAATATCTCATCCATCTCTCTCGTCTTCACTATCGGAGGAGTAGATAAAGTAGGATGTCGAGGAATCGTCTGAGTATACCCGAATTGACGCATCACTTGCTTAGACAAATAAACAACAGTCTTCCAAGTACGTCAGACCAACCAACATGTAAACAGAGACACCTCATCAAAAGCTATCGTCTCGTGGTGGTCGGCGTAAGCACTGAAGTGGATGCCCTCGTGCACAATTCGGTCCAGATAAACCCGATAAACAAGTGTCGCTTGGTTGCCTCTGAGCGGCTCATATGCACATGCACGAGGCATCTGCTCGGTATAACCCTTAGCAAATGACCATCCTGAAATTTGTGGGAAGTGTTGTAGGATCCATCCCTGAAATATCAAAATTATACCAGTTAGTTTCAAAATCAAAATAATTAAAAAAGGAAGCTAAGAGAAATTTTTTATATTGTCAAAAGAGTTATGCTACCGGTGATCTGCCTCGTCTTCCACCTAGTCGCCTCCGTCAACTTGGTATACAAGTAAACCAAGCAAGCAGCCCCCCAGTTCCACCCAATGACCTGCTCTAAATCAACAAAGAATCTGAGGTACATGACGTCAGTGTAGGTGGCACCGGTGTCCACAAAGATCTGGGTCCCAACAAAATACAAGAGGTATGCTCTCATGGCATACCCCCTATGAAGTGTAACCTGCTCGGGATCACCATCGCCAGCACGCCAATCTCCGATAAAAACAATCTTCAACCAACTATATCTCACGTGGCTGCCACGTGTCTCATCAACCTCCTCTAGGGCCTCCTCCACGGTAACCCCCAACCTCTCAACCAACACCTCAACCAACATCTCAATCACCTCGTCTTTCTCCAACTTCTCATGATCCAGAAACCGCCTCGATCGGCATGTGAAGCATGCGACATCATCGAGTGTGATCGTCATCTCTCCGTGTGGTAGATGAAACAAAGACGTCTCCTCGTGCTTGGTCATCCCTTAGTTGACCACACTATATCCACAGAGGGTCAAGTCTCTCAACCCTGTAGTCAGCAGTAGATCATCAGACCATGGCTCGAGAGGGGGAGTTAGCTTGTTGATCTTTCTCCCATGGTTGATGACCTTAAGTGTATCGCGATCCTGCAAGAAAACCACATTGAGTTTTTTGTACTGTGAAGTTTGATATTTTAATTATTATTGAGTCTTTGTGTTTTAGATTGTAATACTCTATTCTCGTGTTATCTTTTAAGTTAGCATAATAAAGTATTTGTGTTGTTGTTGTGATTCATCATATATATATATATATATATATATATATATATATATATATATATATATATATATATATATATATATATATATATATATATAGTCATATTAAAAATGACATTGATATGAAAGAGTTCATATGAGACCGTCATATACTATTGACTACTAAGCATAAATTTTCTTTTATTTGATTGATTTTCTACAAACATATATGACTTTGCATCTAAGTGTGTTAACAATTATTTGTGTTATTTATTTTACGCATTTATTTTTCTGACACAATTTTGTTGCCATACATATTGTTCTAGTATTATGTTTGACATCTTATAATTGAATTTCCAAATAATTTGTGATATTTATTTTACGCATTTATTCAATGAAAGATATCATTTAGAGGGTTTAAAAAAGTGTTAGAAAATTAGAGTATTTGAAAAATCTAGTGTGATATATTCGAGTAAGATTAGCTGACTTTACTATTAGTACATTTGGTGCTTTTTAGTGTATTTTAGAAGATAAATAGTAAAAAGGTAAGAGATTTTTTTATTGAAATTAACTAACTTTACAATGCGTGGGGTTTGAAAGACACCCAATCCCTCATAGTTGAAAAAGTAGACCCTTGAAGATTTTTTATAAATGGTCAAAAATAGAAAAATAAAAAGACCTCTAAGCATGTTAGGAGTAGATTGCACTTCCTGGTCGAACAAATCATGTGCTTACTTTGAAGGATCTTCTTTCAAAGTTCCAACTTGCAACCTCATCTTTAAGGAGTTAATGAAGTATTGAAATCCTTAGATAGCTCTTTTTATTTTAGTATGATTGATACAAATGTAGAAGGTGGGGCAATATCTCTGTAAACTTTGATCGTTGAAGAAAAGAAGTGCAACATGTATTTTTTTTTTTATGTAAATAAGTCTTAATAGGTTACTACTCCTTTTGTTTGTTGTCTTTGACCAGGAATTCTCATAGGTGAACTAGGTATAATTTTGCGGTTAACTCTTGCTGTCTTGCACACATGGTGATGGCTATGTAAAGACTTTCCCACTTTCAGCGACCTCATACGTTGAAAAGGTGCACTATTCCAATTAATTGGAATTCCACCAGAATCTCATGGACTTGTCAGTATTGTTTTGACCACGCAGGTTTTGGGCTTTGGTTGGGCCGGTGTTTTCCGTCGTTACTTGGTTGAGCCCGCTGCTATGTGGTGGCCGCAAAATCTCGTCCAAGTTTCTCTTTTCAGGTATCTTATGTTTTTTTTTAGTACTTGGGCTCTAGACTAAAGATAAACTGTTCAGGTACTATCTGAGTTCGATTCTCTGAACCACGAAACTAGATTAATCTGATTAGTCTGTTCACTATGTGGATCGGAATTGGTTGGCTAAATAAAAATAATATAATGAATTTAATTTGATTGATTTGATTTCAGGGCACTGCATGAAACGGAGGAAAGAAAGAAAGGAGGGTTAACAAGGAATCAGTTTTTTCTGATAACATTTATTTGCAGTTTTGCATATTATGTGTTTCCAGGCTACTTGTTCCCAATGCTAACATCACTCTCTTGGGTATGTTGGGTGTTTCCCAATTCAGTTATAGCACAACAGTTGGGTTCAGGGTTAAATGGTCTTGGACTTGGAGCTATTGGATTTGATTGGTCGAGTATATGTTCTTATCTCGGTACCCCTTTGGCTAGTCCATGGTTTGCTACTGCTAACATTGCTGCTGGTTTTGGTATTTTCATGTATATTATTGTGCCTACTGCTTATACGCTTAATCTTTACCATGCAAGAAGATTTCCCATCTTTTCAGATGGGTTGTTCAGTTCGGATGGTCAGAAATATAACATCTCGGCTATTACTGACGCTAACTTTCACCTTGATTTGGAAGCTTATCAACGCGAGGGCCCTCTTTATCTAAGCACCATGTTTGCTATGTCGTATGGTATTGGTTTCGCTTGCCTTTCCGCAACTCTTGTTCATGTCTTGCTCTTCCATGGGAGGTATGTATGTAATTAGAGTTTAATTGAAATTCTATGCATTTCTAAATCAGTTACGGTTCAATCCGTAATATTGCAGCATAATTACGCTTTTGCAGATGCAATTGTTGTCATGATGACAATGTGGAAATTTTAAAACTTTTATGTTGAAGCTACAGTTGCATTTGTAGACCATAATTTAGAACTAAAAACATGATCGTAGTTGTAAGTTGCGGTTATGGATAAACTCCAAAGCTTGACTTTGCAGTAAAATACGGCCGATGCAGATGCAATTGCTGTCGTTTTGCTGGTGCAGGGATTTCAAAAATCTGTATATTGCTGTTGCAATTGCATTTTCACACTGCAATTTAGAAGTTTAGGACTGTATGCATGATCATAGTTATAAACTGTGGTCGCATTTACACTATAAACCTTGATGTTGCAACAAAACGCAGTTGCAACTTGCAATTGTTACTAAGACATTATATTCCAGTTGCAAGTGTAGTTGGGGACCACAGTTGATCAATATCTGTTGCCACTGCCACCGTATTTAATGAATTTAAAAACATATGACTTTTCGTCCCCAGTTGATAATGTTTGTTCGCTGTGCAGTGATATATTGCAGCTCAGTAAGTCTGCTTTTCAAGGGAAGAAGATAGATATACACACGAAGATCATGAGAAAAAATTATAAACAAGTTCCTGAATGGTGGTTCCTTTGCATTCTTTTGTTCAGCATTACGGCAGCTATATTTGTGTGTGAGTATTACAACGATCAACTCCAGCTACCATGGTGGGGTGTGATGTTAGCATGCGTTGTTGCTGTATCGCTTACTCTTCCTGTTGGAATAATCAGAGCTACGACAAATCAAGCACCTGCTTTGAATGTGATAACAGAGTACATAATTGGATACATCTACCCTGGTTATCCTATTGCAGTCATGTTGTTTAAAGTGTATGGGAACATGAGTATGAAACAGGCCATTTTCTTTTTGCAAGATTTTAAGCTTGGGCATTACATGAAGATTCCTCCTAGAGCAATGTTCTTGGCACAGGTTTGCACAACACTCTTTACATGAGTTGATTTGATTCTTATGTTGTGTTGATCTAAACTGTCTTGTAATCTATGAAACACAAACACACAAACACCCAACACATATCTTGTAATCTATGAAATAATAAAATTTAACCACATGTGTAAGTGTCGTATTAGTGTAGGTCATGGCCAACAATAGACAAACATGCATTCAATCTAAATGGTCTGCAATTTATAAATCATTTACGCAAACACAAATACGGGTATCAAAAACAATACTGAAATTAACACATCAACATTAATAATGATTTGAAAAATACAAAATAATTAAATGTAAACTAGTGTCAGACTCGTGAAGGATTAGACACTAAAATGTGTCGAGCAACAAACACACTTTTAATCTTTTAATTTGAAGTGTCGATACTACATATACATTATACAAGTAGTAATTATGATTCCCTTGCTTAATTACACTATTTCCTCTGGCAGGTACTTGGCACAATAATAGCTGCAGTTGTGCATCTATTAACAGCATGGTGGCTAATAGAAACAGTTCCAAACATATGCCATAGGGAATTGCTTCCACCAGGAAGCCCATGGACTTGCCCAGGCGATCATGTATTTTATGATGCATCTGTGATATGGGGTTTGATAGGGCCTCGCAGAATATTTGGAGATCTAGGACACTACTCAGCCATCAACTGGTTTTTCTTGGCTGGTGCTATTGCTCCTTTAGTTGTTTGGCTAGCACACAAAGCCTTCCCTGACAAACCATGGATTAAACTTATTACTATGCCTGTGCTCTTAGGAGCATTATCAGAAATGCCTCCAGCAACTCCAGTTAACTACACTAGTTGGGTTCTTGTTGGATTTGCATCAGGATTTGTTGCTTACCGTTATTATCGTGGTTGGTGGACCCGTCATAACTATCTCTTGTCTGGAGCACTTGATGCTGGATTAGCCTTCATGGGAGTTTTTCTTTACTTGTGTTTGGGGATGCAGCATATCAGCCTAGATTGGTGGGGTAGTAACTCAGATAGATGCCCTTTAGCTTCATGTCCATCTGCTGATTCAGGTGTCATATCTAAAGGGTGTCCTATTTTTTGAGTATGCATATGTATGAAGAAATGTAGTTGTAGAATTACCTGAGATACACATAAATGTCACATAGCTCTTCATTCTTCATTGTGTACAGAATTTGTATTGATTTTTGTAAAATATATGATTTGATTGTGAAAGTTGTTGTAAAGTTTGTATTCACTGAATAATAAGATAATTTGCATACTCCCATGGGCCATGAAATATCTACTTGATGATGTGCCTGTCTTTGAATTTCCCCTGATCCTAAAAGTGAACATTAAGAATGGAATGAATCATTTCTAAAGACATTTTTCAAACTATGATCATATCTTTGATATATGGCCAGTTTTGTTTTAGTTTTTTTTTTTTATTAAATGATTTTTATAGTGTTACATATTTTTATTTCTTTTTTAATAAAAATTTAAAATAAAATTTTGGTTAAAATAGTTATTCTTAAAACAATATTATTTTAAGTATTTTATCATATTGAATTTTTTCAACTAATAAACATAAAAGAATATTGATTTTTTTTTTGTTGGTAAAATCATATATATATTAAAGAAAAATTGGAGCACAAAAAGGTGGGGACTATACCAAAACCCTCAAAGATCTATAAGATCCTAAAAAAATAAATCTAACGTGTTTTTTACATAATCATTTCTAATGTTAGGAGGTAGATATGCAGTCTAAGTCAGCAAAAAAAAAGTGCACGGTTGTTTTCTTCTCGGTATATGTGAGAAATGATAAAATATAAGCTAGCTATAATATTAACGCAACGATTCCATCTGATCCTGGGCTATCAAGATAAGGACCTCATTTCCAAATTAGAGAAGGTGCCGACAACTATGCTAGAATCAGTTTCGATCCATAACTTTTTTCAACCTTTATCATTACCAATCTCAATCCCTCTGAGAACCCCACAAAATCTGCCATAATCGGATTAGACCAACTAAGGCCTTTGACAAAAGCTAAGACAAACTTTCCATGGTGGTCACGAAAGATGCCTCTACAACCCACATAATTTGAAGTAGAAGAATAAGCCCATAATTACATTTTATCGATCGACATTTTGAGGCACCAAATCACCTCACTGCACACAACTTGGAATGGAGAGATGATTCTGATATGAAATCTCTTAAGAAACAAAAAGCCTATCACCATCACCATAACGACTATTGAAAAACTACTCATTAAAATCAAATATGGTCTATCTTAAAATTTATAAAATAGTACATATCGAACATGACAACATTCATATCCGCATCAAAATTGTTTTGAAAAATACATTTTATTTAATTCCGCTAATTGGACAATTTTTAATCAATTCACATAAAAGATAACATAAATTTATACCATTCTATAGATCAAATTATTTTTAATATAGTATTTAAATTTTAATGGATAAAAAAATTGGATGTGAGATATGATTAGTGTCTTGTGTTGGTACAAAATGGTACATATCGAGCATGACAACAGTACAACAGAAACACAACCAGGGTTTGATTGATTGGTAATGATAAACATGTTGACCTCATCTTCTATCCAATTCCACGCCCCAATCATTCATCATCGTCTATCCTCCTTATCCTCTCACTCCCACAACCACAACCACACATTCCTCCGTCCTCCTCCGCTCCTAAACCCCTCCCCTCCCTCCCTTTTCACCGTCGCCGCCAAGACTCCAATAACTCCCGACAAAGCCAGCGAGCAGAAATGGGTCCACGAAGGTCTCATCACTGAATCCCTCCCCAACGGCATGTTCCGTGTCCTCCTCGACAACCAAGACCTCATCCTCGGCTATATCTCCGGAAAGATTCGAAAGAATTATGTTCGCATCCTTCCCGGAGATAGAGTTCGAGTTGAAGTCAGTCGCTATGACTCCTCCAAAGGACGCATAGTTTACCGAATTCGGAATACCTCCGGTGGTGGTGGTGGTGGTGCTGCCAGCTCTTAGTTTTTATGCACGTCTATTGTTTGTCAAAATGTCTCTATCTCTATCAAACTTCTGAGTTTTGTTTCCGTCCTAATTAGCTTTGTTTTATTTCTTGGATATAAAGAACCAACTTTGAGTACATTGTTGTTGTAGAGAAACCAAAAGGCAAAAACATTGTTGTATTCAATTTCATTGTATTCACTTTGCATTACTGAAATCAACACCAAGCCTTTTATCTATTTTTATACAAAACATTGTGCAGTAAAGTTTCCCTTGTTGAAATTAATCTCATTATGTATAAGGGAAGCTGTATTTTGGATGGATATATCTGGTAGAATTTGTGTCATGTTGGCAGGTTTGGTACATAGCAGATCATGATTTCTTCAACCCATGAAAATCATTTAGATTGTGTGATTGATCTGCATTAAAGCAAATGCATAATCTTCTCTTGCTTGTTGTCTACTAAATATTTTTTGTTTGAATAGGCATGAGATTGCACTTCCTGGATATAAATGATTTTCCAAGTTATTGCTTCACACCCTACACAATGAAGGTCATGGAGGTTGCAATGAAGGTATCCTAAAGTTGCTGCAATTAAGGTGACTAGGGGAGGATATAAGACGGATTCTCCAAGTCTGCTAGCAGGCTAGAAACTGTTATAGATCTGATGTTATATTTCATCAAACTCAGTGTTATTCTAAGTGTGTTGTCACTTGTCTAGAGAATAATATTTCATAGGATGTGGCTGATCTTACCCCCTAAATTGTACATGATATAGTATTTCTTATGAAAAATGTTAATACATGAAGTAAAACCTGAATGAATCACTTTTGGGCTTTATCCTTTATTTCGGTGGTACAGTACTGCAGTATATTTTCAATTGTAGATGAAAAAATCATAATCAGGAAAAATCATCACTCCTTTCATTGCAGACTAATGCTGCATTTATGTTCTTATTCTCCAATTTTTATTAATCACTTAAAGACATTGCTGTCATTTTTTTGTCTACCCAGTTCAAGGAACAGCAAAATTAGCTCCTGAAAATTCAGTTATGGAATTTGAAGCTAAATCTGGAAGGGACGGAGCATGGTCAATATTCCTCTTTAATCATGTTTAGGTTACTCTTTTGAATATTTGTCTACTTGTTAATTAATTTTCATTAGTGTAATTGACTTGTGGTCTTGTTTTTTGTTAGGTATGATGTGGCTAACTTTCTATCATACAGACATTTGGAGAGTAGTGATCCGTAATTTTGACATAAGATTATCTCCTTATTAATTTCGAGAGAATTAATGAGGTTTTTTATATTGTTCAGTTTTTATTTTTTCTGATGGTATTTCCTTGTTATTTCAATCAAGGCAAGTCAAAATTGAGATCCTATCTAACATCGGGTAGGGGTTCTAAGATCATAAATAAATGACATAATTTTTTCTTAATGTTTAATGTAACTGTTTTCTGTTATAGTGACCATCAAATGAATGTACTGTTAGTGTTGATGTTTTGCTTCCTTATTTGTTTAAGAGCTTTA
This sequence comes from Vicia sativa, assembly GCA_021764765.1. Lineage (NCBI taxonomy): Eukaryota > Viridiplantae > Streptophyta > Magnoliopsida > Fabales > Fabaceae > Vicia > Vicia sativa. The sequence goes on from CM038794.1 coordinate 1,011,081, forward strand.
TTATGGAATGGTCATGGACAAATGTACTTGTAAATAGATCTGGTTCTCACTTATCAGTTTCTGACGATTCATTCATTCATTCATTCATGGTGTTGTAGTTGTTGTGAGTTTTGCCTTCAACTCTGATCGGAAACTTAAACTGAGTTTGTTGACTGTTGTGCAGTGCACCCAATCTCATTTTATCCAAGGCTTATGGATTTGTTGACCATGTAATGGTAATATCTCTCTCTCCATGTTTCAGGAAGTGCTAGTGCGTTTTTCTGGTTTTGGATCTGATGAAGACGAGTGGATTAATGTGCGAAAGAATGTCAGGCCGCGCTCTCTGCCATGTGAATCTTCAGAATGTGTCGCAGTGCTCGCTGGAGATCTCATACTCTGTTTTCAGGTTGGGATGTGTCATAATAAGTTAATTTGATGATGGAAATTTGCATCTAACAAATTTTGTGTTTAGCAATAATTATTGTTTCTTACCATTTATTGAATTTTGATTTTTGACACTACAGGAAGGTAAAGAGCAAGCCCTTTACTATGATGCCCATGTCCTTGATGCTCAAAGACGGAGGCACGACGTGAGAGGTTGTCGTTGTAGATTTTTGGTTCGCTATGATCATGATCAGTCTGAGGTATAAATTTCAAAAAAATTGTCATCTGGGATTTCTACTTTTATGTTTGCTTATAAGATTTTAGTCCCTCTAGTTTCCACTCATTTCAGTTTTGATATCAATCCCTATGTTAAAGGGCACTTGTTCAAGCGTTTCATTAATTCTCATATTATGTGGTTTTGCCAGGAAATCGTGACGCTTAGGAAGGTTTGTCGGAGGCCTGAAACTGATTACAGATTACATCAACTTCATGCCGTGAGCGATGCACCACCTGCGGATCATCAGAAGATTAGCTTGGATCATCCAGCAAATGTTCAAAGCATGAGGGTTACTCATTCTTCTGAAATGGTGCAAAAGCAGCAACAGATTCACATCGTAACACCAGTTTTGCAAACAAACGTTTCCGTTCCACCGCAAAGTATGAATGTGGATCCAGTGAAAATTGAAACAAAACCTGATATTCAAGCTGGAAACCCTGTCACTCTAGGCACTGCCACATTCACCCCCAGCATCATTACTACTAGCAGTGTTCCTGAAGTTTCCACACAGAACCTGGCCGAAGAGAAGTAACTTGAATATGTTTCTGTAAAGCTTAACTAGTTGGATGATAATCTTTTGCACAAAATGCTTGTACATGAGTTTTTAAAGCTTGTTTTATTCGAATTATGGGAAATGAAAAGGGTAAGGTGCTAGAATTGCACTTTCGTCTTTTATGTTAAAACTTACACTATTAATATATTTTTATAGAAACGCATGGAAAACAATTTTGAACATTTTCAGAGTTTTTTTTTTAAAGAATCTTCTAACGTCCATGACAATTAATTTTGAATATTTTATTACAACTTGAATATAGACATTGAATTGAGAGATGTAGTATTAATTACATACTATTAAAAAACATAAAATTAATATCATTTCAAAATTAAAAGTATCAATTACTTTTCAATAGTGTTTTTGTAAATATCAATTACCTCTAAATAGTGTTTTTGTAAAAATCAATAATTGTTAATCAAAAGAGAAGTTATTTCAATAAAAAAGGTGACAAAATACAATCAAAATAAATTACTGCGTATGGCGGAGCCGACCTGTCACCCTCGAGGCGTTCCTCCGCTGCCTCCTGTAGACCAGGGCACCCTGAGTCTCCACTATGATGGCCTTTAAAACGCCTCTGACATCAGATCCGTCAGGATACAACCCTCTGTCAATGTCATCCCTAGCAAGCTCCATGATACGGCGGCACCTAGGCAGCACGTCCTAGGCATGATCCCTCGTCGCCTGCTCCTCCTCCAGGATCTCCTGATGAGCCGATCTGGATGGGTCTCCTAGAGCCTTCCGTATCATGTATGAATGAGAAATCCTAAAGAACCATAACATGTAACTGTACGCGTAACTCCAGTCGTCTGGAGCCACGATACTTCTGGCCTCCTCAGGACGAAATGACTCTCAAGATCATCAAATATCTCATCCATCTCTCTCGTCTTCACTATCGGAGGAGTAGATAAAGTAGGATGTCGAGGAATCGTCTGAGTATACCCGAATTGACGCATCACTTGCTTAGACAAATAAACAACAGTCTTCCAAGTACGTCAGACCAACCAACATGTAAACAGAGACACCTCATCAAAAGCTATCGTCTCGTGGTGGTCGGCGTAAGCACTGAAGTGGATGCCCTCGTGCACAATTCGGTCCAGATAAACCCGATAAACAAGTGTCGCTTGGTTGCCTCTGAGCGGCTCATATGCACATGCACGAGGCATCTGCTCGGTATAACCCTTAGCAAATGACCATCCTGAAATTTGTGGGAAGTGTTGTAGGATCCATCCCTGAAATATCAAAATTATACCAGTTAGTTTCAAAATCAAAATAATTAAAAAAGGAAGCTAAGAGAAATTTTTTATATTGTCAAAAGAGTTATGCTACCGGTGATCTGCCTCGTCTTCCACCTAGTCGCCTCCGTCAACTTGGTATACAAGTAAACCAAGCAAGCAGCCCCCCAGTTCCACCCAATGACCTGCTCTAAATCAACAAAGAATCTGAGGTACATGACGTCAGTGTAGGTGGCACCGGTGTCCACAAAGATCTGGGTCCCAACAAAATACAAGAGGTATGCTCTCATGGCATACCCCCTATGAAGTGTAACCTGCTCGGGATCACCATCAGCAGCAGTAGCACGCACAATCTCCTGATCAAAAAACAATCTTCAACCAACTATATCTCACGTGGCTGCCACGTGTCTCATCAACCTCCTCTAGGGCCTCCTCCACGGTAACCCCCAACCTCTCAACCAACACCTCAACCAACATCTCAATCACCTCGTCTTTCTCCAACTTCTCATGATCCAGAAACCGCCCTCTGATCGGCATGTGAAGCATACAAGCGACATCATCGAGTGTGATCGTCATCTCTCCGTGTGGTAGATGAAACAAAGACGTCTCCTCGTGCTTGGTCATCCCTTAGTTGACCACACTATATCCACAGAGGGTCAAGTCTCAACCACATAGATCATCAGACCATGGCTCGAGAGGGGGAGTTAGCTTGTTGATCTTTCTCCCATGGTTGATGACCTTAAGTGTATCGCGATCCTGCAAGAAAACCACATTGAGTTTTTTGTACTGTGAAGTTTGATATTTTTAATTATTATTGAGTCTTTGTGTTTTTAGATTGTAATACTCTATTCTCGTGTTATCTTTTTAAGTTAGCATAATAAAGTATTTGTGTTGTTGTTGTGATTCATCACTTCATATATATATATATATATATATATATATATATATATATATATATATATATATATATATATATATATATATATATATATATATATATATATATAGTCATATTAAAAATGACATTGATATGAAAGAGTTCATATGAGACCGTCATATACTATTGACTACTAAGCATAAATTTTCTTTTATTTGATTGATTTTCTACAAACATATATGACTTTGCATCTAAGTGTGTTAACAATTATTTGTGTTATTTATTTTACGCATTTATTTTTTCGACACAATTTTGTTGCCATACATATTGTTCTAGTATTATGTTTGACATCTTATAATTGAATTTCCAAATAATTTGTGATATTTATTTTACGCATTTATTCAATGAAAGATATCATTTAGAGGGTTTAAAAAAGTGTTAGAAAATTAGAGTATTTGAAAAATCTAGTGTGATATATTCGAGTAAGATTAGCTGACTTTACTATTAGTACATTTGGTGCTTTTTAGTGTATTTTAGAAGATAAATAGTAAAAAGGTAAGAGATTTTTTTATTGAAATTAACTAACTTTACAATGCGTGGGGTTTGAAAGACACCAATCCCTCATAGTTGAAAAAGTAGACCCTTGAAGATTTTTATAAATGGTCAAAAATAGAAAAATAAAAAGACCTCTAAGCATGTTAGGAGTAGATTGTACAATAACATCCTACATGACTACTTTTTAGTGTTTGACTAAACTAAAATCCAATACTAAGACTTGGAAAAGTTGAAAACAACAATTTACTAGTGCAAACTATGAGTAACTATTGAAGTTAAAGTCCGCAGTCAGATACGGTTCTTGAAAAGAAAGTCGACATCTCTAGGAGACTTGGGATTCCTCCTTGCGAATCATGCGAGTGCACCATCGACAAGCATGTGTTGCGATTTAGTTATGTTCTTTGTGTCATCAATGCCAAGATGATGACTTGACCAAAGGTATCTGCAATGCTTCATCATTGTAACCATTCCTGGGGCCTGTTATCCATTATCAAGGAAACATGTAACATTGCATATATACATTATGATAAATAAAACAAAGGGGTGAAATTCGTAACATATTCCATGTACATGAAAAAGCTGAAGTGGTTTATAAACAGTTTTGTACATTCAAGTCATTAATAGGAAGAAAGTAATTAAAAGAAAATTGCTTTTATTTAAGAAAATTGCTTTTATTAATGCATAAGATGGATTAAGAAAGCATAAGATGGATTAAGAAATCCTGGATCCTATTACATATTTGAGTTTCACATTAAGAAATCAAATATCTCCCTTATTATTAGAGTCTCTGAAAACCTTATCCCTCCCACACACAAAATCCCATCTTCCTCACACCCCCAATCAATCTCCTCAAATTAACTAAAAGCTTAACTCTTGAAATCCATCATCAAACATCAAACATGTTGACCTCATCTTCTATCCAATTCCACGCCCCAATCATTCATCATCGTCTATCCTCCTTATCCTCTCACTCCCACAACCACAACCACACATTCCTCCGTCCTCCTCCGCTCCTAAACCCCTCCCCTCCCTCCCTTTTCACCGTCGCCGCCAAGACTCCAATAACTCCCGACAAAGCCAGCGAGCAGAAATGGGTCCACGAAGGTCTCATCACTGAATCCCTCCCCAACGGCATGTTCCGTGTCCTCCTCGACAACCAAGACCTCATCCTCGGCTATATCTCCGGAAAGATTCGAAAGAATTATGTTCGCATCCTTCCCGGAGATAGAGTTCGAGTTGAAGTCAGTCGCTATGACTCCTCCAAAGGACGCATAGTTTACGAATTGAATACCTCCGGTGGTGGTGGTGGTGGTGCTGCCAGCTCTTAGTTTTTATGCACGTCTATTGTTTGTCAAAATGTCTCTATCTCTATCAAACTTCTGAGTTTTGTTTCCGTCCTAATTAGCTTTGTTTTATTTCTTGGATATAAAGAACCAACTTTGAGTACATTGTTGTTGTAGAGAAACCAAAAGGCAAAAACATTGTTGTATTCAATTTCATTGTATTCACTTTGCATTACTGAAATCAACACCAAGCCTTTTATCTATTTTTATACAAAACATTGTGCAGTAAAGTTTCCCTTGTTGAAATTAATCTCATTATGTATAAGGAAGCTGTATTTTGGATGGATATATCTGGTAGAATTTGTGTCATGTTGGCAGGTTTGGTACATAGCAGATCATGATTTCTTCAACCCATGAAAATCATTTAGATTGTGTGATTGATCTGCATTAAAGCAAATGCATAATCTTCTCTTGCTTGTTGTCTACTAAATATTTTTTGTTTGAATAGGCATGAGATTGCACTTCCTGGATATAAATGATTTTCCAAGTTATTGCTTCACACCCTACACAATGAAGGTCATGGAGGTTGCAATGAAGGTATCCTAAAGTTGCTGCAATTAAGGTGACTAGGGGAGGATATAAGACGGATTCTCCAAGTCTGCTAGCAGGCTAGAAACTGTTATAGATCTGATGTTATATTTCATCAAACTCAGTGTTATTCTAAGTGTGTTGTCACTTGTCTAGAGAATAATATTTCATAGGATGTGGCTGATCTTACCCCCTAAATTGTACATGATATAGTATTTCTTATGAAAAATGTTAATACATGAAGTAAAACCTGAATGAATCACTTTTGGGCTTTATCCTTTATTTCGGTGGTACAGTACTGCAGTATATTTTCAATTGTAGATGAAAAAAATCATAATCAGGAAAAATCATCACTCCTTTCATTGCAGACTAATGCTGCATTTATGTTCTTATTCTCCAATTTTTTATTAATCACTTAAAGACATTGCTGTCATTTTTTTTTGTCTACCCAGTTCAAGGAACAGCAAAATTAGCTCCTGAAAATTCAGTTATGGAATTTGAAGCTAAATCTGGAAGGGACGGAGCATGGTCAATATTCCTCTTTAATCATGTTTAGGTTACTCTTTTGAATATTTGTCTACTTGTTAATTAATTTTCATTAGTGTAATTGACTTGTGGTCTTGTTTTTTGTTAGGTATGATGTGGCTAACTTTCTATCATACAGACATTTGGAGAGTAGTGATCCGGTAATTTTGACATAAGATTATCTCCCTTATTAATTTCCGAGAGAATTAATGAGGTTTTTTATATTGTTCAGTTTTTATTTTTCTGATGGTATTTCCTTGTTATTTCAATCAAGGCAAGTCAAAATTGAGATCCTATCTAACATCGGGTAGGGGTTCTAAGATCATAAATAAATGACATAATTTTTTCTTAATGTTTAATGTAACTGTTTTCTGTTATAGTGACCATCAAATGAATGTACTGTTAGTGTTGATGTTTTGCTTCCTTATTTGTTTAAGAGCTTTATTATGGAATGGTCATGGACAAATGTACTTGTAAATAGATCTGGTTCTCACTTATCAGTTTCTGACGATTCATTCATTCATTCATTCATGGTGTTGTAGTTGTTGTGAGTTTTGCCTTCAACTCTGATCGGAAACTTAAACTGAGTTTGTTGACTGTTGTGCAGTGCACCCAATCTCATTTTATCCAAGGCTTATGGATTTGTTGACCATGTAATGGTAATATCTCTCTCTCCATGTTTCAGGAAGTGCTAGTGCGTTTTTCTGGTTTTGGATCTGATGAAGACGAGTGGATTAATGTGCGAAAGAATGTCAGGCCGCGCTCTCTGCCATGTGAATCTTCAGAATGTGTCGCAGTGCTCGCTGGAGATCTCATACTCTGTTTTCAGGTTGGGATGTGTCATAATAAGTTAATTTGATGATGGAAATTTGCATCTAACAAATTTTGTGTTTAGCAATAATTATTGTTTCTTACCATTTATTGAATTTTGATTTTTGACACTACAGGAAGGTAAAGAGCAAGCCCTTTACTATGATGCCCATGTCCTTGATGCTCAAAGACGGAGGCACGACGTGAGAGGTTGTCGTTGTAGATTTTTGGTTCGCTATGATCATGATCAGTCTGAGGTATAAATTTCAAAAAAATTGTCATCTGGGATTTCTACTTTTATGTTTGCTTATAAGATTTTAGTCCCTCTAGTTTCCACTCATTTCAGTTTTGATATCAATCCCTATGTTAAAGGGCACTTGTTCAAGCGTTTCATTAATTCTCATATTATGTGGTTTTGCCAGGAAATCGTGACGCTTAGGAAGGTTTGTCGGAGGCCTGAAACTGATTACAGATTACATCAACTTCATGCCGTGAGCGATGCACCACCTGCGGATCATCAGAAGATTAGCTTGGATCATCCAGCAAATGTTCAAAGCATGAGGGTTACTCATTCTTCTGAAATGGTGCAAAAGCAGCAACAGATTCACATCGTAACACCAGTTTTGCAAACAAACGTTTCCGTTCCACCGCAAAGTATGAATGTGGATCCAGTGAAAATTGAAACAAAACCTGATATTCAAGCTGGAAACCCTGTCACTCTAGGCACTGCCACATTCACCCCCAGCATCATTACTACTAGCAGTGTTCCTGAAGTTTCCACACAGAACCTGGCCGAAGAGAAGTAACTTGAATATGTTTCTGTAAAGCTTAACTAGTTGGATGATAATCTTTTGCACAAAATGCTTGTACATGAGTTTTTAAAGCTTGTTTTATTCGAATTATGGGAAATGAAAAGGGTAAGGTGCTAGAATTGCACTTTCGTCTTTTATGTTAAAACTTACACTATTAATATATTTTTATAGAAACGCATGGAAAACAATTTTGAACATTTTCAGAGTTTTTTTTTTAAAGAATCTTCTAACGTCCATGACAATTAATTTTGAATATTTTATTACAACTTGAATATAGACATTGAATTGAGAGATGTAGTATTAATTACATACTATTAAAAAACATAAAATTAATATCATTTCAAAATTAAAAGTATCAATTACTTTTCAATAGTGTTTTTGTAAATATCAATTACCTCTAAATAGTGTTTTTGTAAAAATCAATAATTGTTAATCAAAAGAGAAGTTATTTCAATAAAAAAGGTGACAAAATACAATCAAAATAAACTACTGCGTATGGCGGAGCCGACCTGTCACCCTCGAGGCGTTCCTCCGCTGCCTCCTGTAGACCAGGGCACCCTGAGTCTCCACTATGATGGCCTTTAAAACGCCTCTGACATCAGATCCGTCAGGATACAACCCTCTGTCAATGTCATCCCTAGCAAGCTCCATGATACGGCGGCACCTAGGCAGCACGTCCTAGGCATGATCCCTCGTCGCCTGCTCCTCCTCCAGGATCTCCTGATGAGCCGATCTGGATGGGTCTCCTAGAGCCTTCCGTATCATGTATGAATGAGAAATCCTAAAGAACCATAACATGTAACTGTACGCGTAACTCCAGTCGTCTGGAGCCACGATACTTCTGGCCTCCTCAGGACGAAATGACTCTCAAGATCATCAAATATCTCATCCATCTCTCTCGTCTTCACTATCGGAGGAGTAGATAAAGTAGGATGTCGAGGAATCGTCTGAGTATACCCGAATTGACGCATCACTTGCTTAGACAAATAAACAACAGTCTTCCAAGTACGTCAGACCAACCAACATGTAAACAGAGACACCTCATCAAAAGCTATCGTCTCGTGGTGGTCGGCGTAAGCACTGAAGTGGATGCCCTCGTGCACAATTCGGTCCAGATAAACCCGATAAACAAGTGTCGCTTGGTTGCCTCTGAGCGGCTCATATGCACATGCACGAGGCATCTGCTCGGTATAACCCTTAGCAAATGACCATCCTGAAATTTGTGGGAAGTGTTGTAGGATCCATCCCTGAAATATCAAAATTATACCAGTTAGTTTCAAAATCAAAATAATTAAAAAAGGAAGCTAAGAGAAATTTTTTATATTGTCAAAAGAGTTATGCTACCGGTGATCTGCCTCGTCTTCCACCTAGTCGCCTCCGTCAACTTGGTATACAAGTAAACCAAGCAAGCAGCCCCCCAGTTCCACCCAATGACCTGCTCTAAATCAACAAAGAATCTGAGGTACATGACGTCAGTGTAGGTGGCACCGGTGTCCACAAAGATCTGGGTCCCAACAAGATACAAGAGGTATGCTCTCATGGCATACCCCCTATGAAGTGTAACCTGCTCGGGATCACCATCAGCAGCAGTAGCACGCACAATCTCCTGATCAAAAACAATCTTCAACCAACTATATCTCACGTGGCTGCCACGTGTCTCATCAACCTCCTCTAGGGCCTCCTCCACGGTAACCCCCAACCTCTCAACCAACACTTCAACCAACATCTCAATCACCTCGTCTTTCTCCAACTTCTCATGATCCAGAAACCGCCCTCTGATCGGCATGTGAAGCATACAAGCGACATCATCGAGTGTGATCGTCATCTCTCCGTGTGGTAGATGAAACAAAGACGTCTCCTCGTGCTTGGTCATCCCTTAGTTGACCACACTATATCCCCAGAGGGTCAAGTCTCTCAAAGTCAGCAGTAGATCATCAGACCATGGCTCGAGAGGGGGAGTTAGCTTGTTGATCTTTCTCCCATGGTTGATGACCTTAAGTGTATCGCGATCCTGCAAGAAAACCACATTGAGTTTTTTGTACTGTGAAGTTTGATATTTTTAATTATTATTGAGTCTTTGTGTTTTTAGATTGTAATACTCTATTCTCGTGTTATCTTTTTAAGTTAGCATAATAAAGTATTTGTGTTGTTGTTGTGATTCATCACTTCATATATATATATATATATATATATATATATATATATATATATAGGGGGTATGGATTGAAGCTCACATGTCATATTAAAAAAATGACATTGATATGAAAGAGTTCATATGAGACCGTCATATACTATTGACTACTAAGCATAAATTTTCTTTTATTTGATTGATTTTCTACAAACATATATGACTTTGCATCTAAGTGTGTTAACAATTATTTGTGTTATTTATTTTACGCATTTATTTTTCTGACACAATTTTGTTGCCATACATATTGTTCTAGTATTATGTTTGACATCTTATAATTGAATTTCCAAATAATTTGTGATATTTATTTTACGCATTTATTCAATGAAAGATATCATTTAGAGGGTTTAAAAAGTGTTAGAAAATTAGAGTATTTGAAAAATCTAGTGTGATATATTCGGTAAGATTAGTGACTTTACTATTAGTACATTTGGTGCTTTTAGTGTATTTTAGAAGATAAATAGTAAAAGGTAAGAGATTTTTTTATTGAAATTAACTAACTTTACAATGCGTGGGGTTTGAAAGACACCCAATCCCTCATAGTTGAAAAAGTAGACCCTTGAAGATTTTTTATAAATGGTCAAAAATAGAAAAATAAAAAGACCTCTAAGCATGTTAGGAGTAGATTGTACAATAACATCCTACATGACTACTTTTTAGTGTTTGACTAAACTAAAATCCAATACTAAGACTTGGAAAAGTTGAAAACAACAATTTACTAGTGCAAACTATGAGTAACTATTGAAGTTAAAGTCCGCAGTCAGATACGGTTCTTGAAAAGAAAGTCGACATCTCTAGAAGACTTGGGATTCCTCCTTGCGAATCATGACGAGTGCACCATCGACAAGCATGTGTTGCAGACTCTAGTTATGTTCTTTGTGTCATCAATGCCAAGATGATGACTTCCGACCAAAGGTATCTGCAATGCTTCATCATTGTAACCATTCACGGGCTGTTATCCATTATCAAGGAAACATGTAACATTGCATATATACATTATGATAAATAAAACAAAGGGGTGAAATTCGTAACATATTCCATGTACATGAAAAAGCTGAAGTGGTTTATAAACAGTTTTGTACATTCAAGTCATTAATAGGAAGAAAGTAATTAAAAGACCTTACTACTATACCTAAATGTTAAAATAACTTACCCTCCTATTATAAAAGTTCAGATAGATATCTTTGAGATTAATCCATTCCATAAAATAACTGGGAAGCTTTATCCTTGACACTTCAATCGTTGAGGACCTTTGTTTTCAAATCCCAATTTCCACCGCAAAAGCAAAAGAGTTCTATTTAAAAGAAAAAATGAAGTTATTCAAGATGTATAAGGCAGGAAATTAATGTAACATTGCAAATAAGAAAAAGAAAAAGTTGAAGAGGTAAAGAATGAAATAGTGGCATTTACCAAGTTACAAATGCTGCACGATTAAGTTCTCCTCCATTCCATAGCTTTTGTTGCATTAGCCAAGCTTCAAATTCTTCAATAACTTCCTTGAATGGTATGGTCAGATCATGCCGACACGCGTAAAAAGCCAAACTATTTTTATGATTAATCTAAGTGGTGTACCAATAACCAATCTTATTTAACTATTCTAACACATACACTAAACACATGAAATCATACCCTCCTACAAGCAACCTTAAATTACAAATATTATAGTCAAAATACTACATGAAGGACAAAAATTGGAAAAGAGTTGAACCTGCTTGTTAGACTCTAGCAACCTTACTCTTTGGAAAAGAGTTTTCGGTAGTACAAACGAAAACAGTGAAGATTGTATACATATTTCATGAGTATAAGGAAGTAGGGCTCTAAAAAAAATAAGTTTCGTACCTATCAACTCCAATTTTCCCGTACTTTCCTTCAATGTATTCATTTATTCTTTGCTCGGTCATATTTGAGGGCCTCACAAACCTATTAGACAAATAAAGGAACAATGAAAAAAAGAGTAAGATATACAAAAAGAAGTTAAGAATTTTTAATGTCACAATGATGCCTGTGTATAATTAGAAGTTGATATTTCTGATATTTTGCTACATTCCAAGAAAAGTAATATCAACAACTATTGAACACAATAGAGTAATAGAGTTATTAAAAGAAAGGATAATTAAAACGAAAAAACAGATTCATCTTAGGTAATCACTAATCACGTAACAATGCTCTTACTAGACATGCTATAAAGAGGCGAAAAAAAACACATGGAAAATGTCTTGAACTTGCAATGTTTTGCACTAACCATTAGTAAAACTCAAGAATCTCAACCTTGCCCTCTAAATCAAGTACAAGGAAAAAGTCAAGATTTGCGTATTTTGTTTAACTCAAGAATATTCACTTGAAGCTCCCGGAGCAATCATGATTAAACTTGTCAAGGTGAATAAGATCATCCATCTACAAATAGGAGAATAAAAATATACTATCAAAGCTCAAGAATCAATAGTAATGAATACTTGTTATGTTATAAATATTTTAAATACAATAGACATTTGATCAAACAGGTGGCATGCAAACCAATATTTGAAAATTAAGCTGAAGAAGGAATACCCAGATACAAAAATGAAGCAAAAAAGCGTTAAAATAGTAGATAAAAGAAAAAGCAAAAGAAGGAACATTGCCTTGGTGCACTTCCCCTGTGTGTGATACAAGCACATTGGTTTGAAGCGGGTGGTGTGAGAGTGAGAAGTGGAAAGTGAAGCAGAGATGGTGAAGGAATGGGTTTGTGGAAGAGAAAGAGTGAGAGGTGGTGAGAGTGAGAAGTGAGAAACGAAAGGAGTACGATTACGGTGAGACAGAATCTTGAACAAGGAAGCTCTTACGAGTGCCATCCTAGAATGGAGTTTGGATAGCAGAAGCGGTCTGTTTTACTTGCTATTTATTTAGATATAATATATATGTGCCAATTGAATGGCGCCATCATTCAGATAACTTGTCTACATATTGTTTGAATAAAAACAAATAACTTGTTAGTTAAAATCCATGCGACAAATTGACCTTAATTCGAAGAAAGGTTAGACGATTACTAAAGGTGAAAATATGCTAAACTGACTAGTAGGGGTCTACCATCTACGATCTAGCCTACACAGATCATGTGAGACCATATTTTTATTTAAATAGAAGAGGTCTAGACTTTTTTATAAGTATATTTAGTTAAAAATGTTAGGTCTTAGGCCATAAAAAAGGTTTTTTCAGCCTATCATACCGGCCAATTTAAATAAATATGAATAATTTCTTTTATTATCATTATGTTACGTTTTGTATTTTGAATTAAAATACATAAATAAAATTTTATTATCTTGGAGAACTTATGAAAATAACATGAAAACACCTTGTGAACAATGACACAGTCTATAATAAACATGTTTTTTCAAATGAGATAAATTGATCGCAATTTGAGAGGCCTTGTAGTGTTATTCATAAATGTAGTGGGTTTCATGGCTCTTCTCACAAGATGAGATATTGAGAATACCACTATATAGGCACTTGGTTTGCGCATAGACTTTGTTAATGTTCAATGGCGAATTTAACACCACACACATTTGATTTGATAAAATCATCACGAGTCAAAGCATTAATCCAAAAATCTTTTACTAATTTCACATGATAGGCTTCTTTTCGAATTCAAAGTAGTTTTTCCAATCAATATTTTAGATGAGCAGCCAATGTCATGCCCATTTTCTACAAGATTTTGAATATCGTCAGAACCCTCACAGAGAGTAACAAGCATCAATGATTCCAAATTTAGGGTTATAACATTTTGCGAGGAGTCATTTTAGCGGGAATACAATTTTTTATATCATTTTAGAGTTACCATATAAATTTGAGAAAGATAAAAATGTTGGAAAATATGAGAGTGGGTATGATAGTAGGTGTGCGCTTCTAAATAAAAAGACCATAAATAGTAATAAATGATAGTGATTATAGGAATCGAGTTATGATTCCTACATTTTCTACGACTCTAGATTAGCTCTTTGATTTGTCAATGCGTAACCTTTGAGGATCACAAAATCAAGAGCGATCAGGATCGAATGCAAAGTTATGTCTAGTTTGAAATAATCGATTATTATGCCAGTTTTGATCTAATGAATTTCTTGATCTCTTATTCCCGCAAAAACTCTGTGAAGTAAAAGAACAAGTGATCTTATATCCAAATCCAGATCCACGTCAAAGTTACCAAATAATGGAGGCAAATCACCTTCTAAATCATACAAAAGGTTGTGGAATCATACAAATCGTTCAGGACATATTCGTGGAGGTTGTTGAATCATACAAATCGTTCAGGGACATATTCGTGGTTCCTTACTAGCAATGAAGTTGCTATTTTGGTGACTGAAACATAAGCTTCTTTCTGTTGTTGTTTGGATGTTTTAACCTTAGGCGTCATTGTTGAAGACAAAGGTTTAAAGGATAAATATTTCCGTGGGGGGTTATGAAGAAAACTCAAGAATACAAGTTCAGAATGCAGAAAAGATAAAAAAGGTTTAAAACGTGAAAGATGGTGATATTTATAGAGTGGAAGAAAAATGTTGCAAATTTAATGGTGGTAGATGAATAAAAGTTAGTGGGGCACGTGTAAGAGTTATACAAGATATGCAAGCGGTTAGTTTTACAAGTTACCTTTATACTCCTATTTTTTAGGGGTAATGATTCAAAGCAGCGATGCACGTCTCGATGAGACTTTTCAGAAAAATGGTCATCATGATCATGAAGTCATAATAGTAATTGCTTAAGTGTGAAAAGATTTCAAAAAATGCCCTTTTCTCATTATGATCGAAAAAGACATTTTTGGGGGGCAATTTGTTGGTTGGGGAATTCGACGCTCAAGGTTTTATGAAAATATTAAGGTTTTTGGAGAGAAATTAAGAGTACTGAAAAGATGCTTTGACATAGGCATATAATGGTCTTTTAACCATACTTTTACTAAAATAAGACGAGATTGAAACCTAATATTCAAAAGATATTTTAAGTGGGTTCGATGAACAATTTGAAATAAGGCTGAAAAGATGTGAGTTTTGGCACTTATTTGATCTTTTGAAAATAGACGCGTGGAAGCTTTTGAATGATCGAACACATGCAAGTGAGAACATGTCCTCTCTGATGAGAAGACAATTCATTTATAATTAGTATAAATAAGAGCCTCTAGTTTACATTTTTGTGTGTTCAATTGTTGTACAAATCACTCTATACACTCAAAGTATCAAAGTTAATCGTGAAACGGGTTCTGAGAATGTATATATGGTTCATAAATGTTGGTAAGATTCTGAAGGTTAGATGGTTCTAAACACTATCAAACCATTTTTGGTCATCATACCTCTGTCAGTCAACCTTCTAACATTAGCCTTGATGAAGTAATGTATAAGTTTAATGACAATGTAGTAAAGAGAGTGAAGAAGATCTATAAGGATGTTAGTTCCAACAATGATTCTTCTACTGTGAATGCCAAATGGAATAAATTTAATTGATAAATGGCTATTGAGACTCTCAGAATAAAAATATGACAGTTGTAGTTAAATATAAGTTTGCGAAGGAATCTAAAGAAATGTATTTGGATTTAGAAGCTCACAATACTGCATAAAGAGAGGTTGCTGAGAAGGGAGTTGGGAAGTTGCTAAAATTTTAGTTGAGAAAGAAGTTGAAAGAACTTCTAAGAATTCAGAGAAAGATGAAATTCTTCCTCTTTTACTGAGAACTCTTGAAGAATTGCAGAAAGAACAAAAGATGGTTAGGACAAGGGTTTACAAACAAGATGAAGCCAACAATAATATTCAGAGTATGTTGGCCAAAAGTCTCACTCAAAACAACCCTTCTTATAACCCTTAGGCACTCTAGGATGTCCTTTTTCAAAGTTTTCTCTATGTTAAGTTTTTCTCTTTTGTACCGTCTCTCATATATTTCTGAAAATACATATGGTTCTAAACACGTGCTTCATTCTTCGTTTATGAAATTAGTGAAAGTGTGCGAATTACTTTTTCTCTCAATTGATGTTTCTTATTTTTTTAAAACTTTTTTATTACGAGAAAATAGGGGAGATAGATTGTGATGATTTTGATTAATATCTAATTCTCTTAAAACCAATGCCTACATTCTAACAAATTATATATGCAAGAATGTTTTGAAAATGTTGTTTCAGGAACACATTGATAAAGCAAGCAGATTAAGATCAAGCTATTTAGAAGGTTCTGATAAAGAACTTCTATTGTTTAATGGTTCTGATAAATTTGGCTCAGATATATAATTTTTTATCACTTAGAAGGTTTTGATAAAGAACTTCTATTGCTTAATGGTTCTGATAAATCTGGCTCAGATATAGACTTTTCTATCATTTAGAAATAATGAGAGATCAAGCTCTGATAAGCATCAAAGAAAATCTTATACTCAGATAAGATAACATTGCTCTGATATCCCTTAAACTTCTAAATATTTATAAGTCTTTAACTCAGGGGGAGCTTGTTTAACTTAGGGGGAGTTTTTCTAAACTGACTTTGATATTGTTTATGATATTACATTGTAAAATTGTTTCATCAAAATACTGATTTTGTCATCATCAAAAAGGGGGAGATGATAATAACAAGATTTGGTTTTTCATTTAATCTCCAAGTTTTGATGATAACAATACATATATTTTATATGTAACAATTTTGTTCTCTAATAGTTTCTTGAGTGCGCAAACAAAATATTATAATTGAATCAGGATTATTGTCTGAAGAATCATCAAAATGAAGTTTTGCCTATCCTTTTTACTTTTGTATACATTTATTTTCTGTTGATACCTTTTCTTTACAACCCATTTAACTCCAAACTCATTAACGAACGAATCATAGAATGACGAATCAATAACCAACCTCTGTAGAAACGATACGATATAACCTTTATATCACCCGATAAAAATAATACTTTACTTTTTGCTTGCCGCTATACCGTCGGAACAACTACCTCTTTGGAAAATGAAGATCGAGAAAATTGAAAAAATACAAAGAAAAGAAAATTTATTGTGCAACAAAATTCAAGAGAGAAAATACTCAAGAGAAAATCACAACACAAAGAGTTATTGCTCAGATTTGTGTTAATCTTTACTCTTTAAAAACACAAGAGTTGTTGCTCATATTTGTGTTTTTACAATCATTGTTGTATACACAAGAGTTGTTACTCATATTTGTGTATAAACATTTGTTCTTCATTGTAAGTGTTAAATCTTCTTTATAGAAGCACTATTGTATAGTTTGATTGTAAATATTTTGAGATTTGTTTCCTCAAGTGACTAAGGTATAGCCTGTATACTTGAGAGGACTAAGGTGTCTTTCTAGACTCTTAGACTTTGTTGTAATATTTCAAGAATAGTGGATTAAGTCATTTCTAAGAAAAAATCACCTTTGCGGATGAACAAGAGTAGCCTTTTCTAAAGTGAACTTGTATAAATTGTTTGTGTCATTTCTCTCTCTTGCATTATCTATCATTGATCATTTGTGAAAATATTCTTTAAAGAAAAAGCTTTTGAAAACCCAATTAAAATTCCTCTTTCTTGTGTTTTTCTCTACCTTCATATGTTGTTGTTGATTGTGTAATCAATGTGTGTTTTTATATGTTTCTCTACGTCAGCATTCTTTACATTGTATATATTGAATGTTGTTTCTCATCTCTTTTGCTTTAATGTTGTCCACTATGGACATCTTGCAAATACTTAAAGTAGAGTTGTTGTTGTAAGTAGAAGTTAGCTCTCAGAGTTACTTCATTTAGTTTTATCATTATTTTGGATTCTTGCTCCGATCCTATAACATCGAGGTTGAGAACTGTTTGTTTTTTTTTATTTTTGTTTTGTTGGAGTTTAATTGTTTTATTCGGTTTATATTGAAGTTACTAAGAGTTGAATATGACAACTCTTTATTTTGAAAACAATTTGTCATATTTTGAAGTTTGAGACTATAGGTCTAAGTTGCAATGTTTTATTAATTGAAATAAGATTGATATGTCTGCAATGATATCATAAGTGAAAGTGAGCGTGTGATGACAGCCGTTGTATGACATTTATTTTCCGTTGCGTGTTTGTTAAATATTTATATTGTTAAAGAATTGTCATTGGCGACACCTTAAATTATCGTGTAATGGTTAATATATAAATTTTGGGATTTAAAGTGTTAGTTTTCCATTGGTGTATTGCTACTCTACGATTCTTAAATCTCTGCAAGTCCTACTTTCTTCACACTCTAAGAATACTAAAATTCAAGCGACAAACAATTCTTCCTATAATAAGTTGCAGAACTAACATCCTTTAGTTTCTTTAGGATACCTACAAATAAGAATTTATTTTGTTTGGGTTCATATTTAGCGTAGATATTGTGTAACATATATTTCACACTCCCAAATCATACTTGGTATCTTTCAAGGCCACATCCATTTTCCATCATGTTTTATGAAACACGGTTAAGTATAAAATATGCAGTTAAAAAAGCATGTTCTCACAAGGAGTTTAGAATATCTACATGGCTTACCATTTACCGGACCATATCTAAAGGTAAATGAACTATGTATGTGAAGGAAAATTGTGATGTAATACGCAGCGGAAATTCAAATTTTTCTTTAGTGATCCTTACGAATGAGCATGGTCAGTGATAGAATCTTTTACCTCTTATGGCGATTTAGATCTTTGATAATGTGATCACGAACGTTGATGAAGAACAACGTCTCTACTCAGATCACATGAACATATCGCTCCCGGTCATAGTGCTAGCTGCTTACGAACAAAAGATTTGAGTGAGAGAATGAAAGAAAAATATGGCTACGTTTCAAGACCGAATTTTCATCAAGTGAAATACTTCAGCACAAGGGTTCTATACCACTTATGTGGGATGCAAGCTAAAAGCCCAATTAAAGCTGCAAGCTAAAAGCCCATTTAAACCTTCGGACATTATACCTTATGGCGTACCGTATATCACTTAAGCACGTGGTACCTTACCACATTCCGTATTCCACTTAAGCGTACTGTACCTTACGGTGTTCTACAATTCACTTAAGTGCACTGTACCTTATGGTGTTCCTTATTTACTCTATCTATCATCAACCTGTCCTTATGTGTGTGACCCTGTAGGTTTCCACGACGTTAACAATGATATTAAATCACATTTAACATAATAAGCAGTGAGCGGTATCTAGCAACACATCGCTGCTATCCAAGTCACGAAAATGTCATATGATCTGACAAAACATTTCCATGATAATACTTATGTGTATAATTACCCTTTTGCCCTCATGTTTATATTGAACACAAGGCATAGACCGTGTCACCCTTGTCCAATTCAATATTGGGCCCCTAGACATTTATACTATTACGCAGGATGAGAAAATTTCATCTAGGTCACTCATGTCCCTCAACATGCTTTACGAAGTACCCATCAACTATCTTTATGGTCATCCAATTACATATAACATTTGATCAACAATAAAGCACTTGACTCTACATCTAGAATCCATAGTAGTTTCAGGTCGAAGGGTGGTATACACCACTTATCACTATGAAAATAACTTATGACACTTTGCATAATATTCTATGTAGTATTCTCAGAGCGGGTCAATCCAGTATAAATATTACTCATAATATTCATACCTATGTGAAGACTTGATAACTCCTTATCCATAATCTATGAGATGTGATCATCAGTCTATCTTCATAATAATCTCGACGTTTTAATGTTATCTCACTTCACAATAAAGCTCGATTATGGATACTTTAAAAATAATGTCCTTATGTTTAATGGGATCTCATGATTAACTCACACTTAACATTTCATTAAAGAGACTAACTATTCTATGACTTTATTATTTTGAAAAAGCAAACATAATAAAAAAATGTCTTTTATTATTAATAAATAATTCCATACAAGTACCAAAAAAATTGGCCTCTAAGACTTACACCAACCGACTTTTGTTTTCTCGTTTCATAAACACCATTTTACTTCGCTCCAAAAGAAATGTGTTGGGATAGTATTCCACACTCTTTTAGATGGTCATTAAGGTCTATAGATGTAGTTTTTAAGAGGCTTGATTTTGCGATCCAAAAAAGAATAGCGGCGCAGCTTGTTGTCCGTTTGCCTTTTATTTCTGTATTGACTTAATTATTATATTATTCTTCATCGTTATCTTATACAAATGATAATGATAATATTAATAATCTTAATATCATTTATCATCTTTGCTAATTAATAAGACTCTCATGTTTCTAATTATTCATAATCAGAAGAGCCTAAGAAATATAATAAGATTAGATAGAAATTGTGATGTGCAAATTGTATTTTTATGATCATTACTCAATAACATAATGCTCACTGTTCCTTGTAAAGCATGATTTCTAATAATGATGTGGAAGATAATGGTTGATCAATTATTAGACTGTCGTGGACATTTCAAAGTGAGGGACAATTCTTGCAAGATAAACCCGACAGGATAGATGCTGCAGGTGTGTGATTTTCCTTAGATGATGTTTACTATTGTGGTCCTAGTGCCTATTATATATGTCTGTTACGAAAGACTTCTACAGGATATCTTGGAGTTATTCAAAAAGGTTTAGATAGTACAGTGGCCGAGCCGTTTATCCTTAACTCGACCGCTGTTTAACACCTTCGAGACGTGTATAATCGTATCATGTAAAAATATTAGTATTATGATATCATGTAGAAAAGATTGTGCACATGTGATGCTGAAATTAGATGACATAAACAAATTGTACCTATTTATCGAGAAAAATAACATATTTGTATACTATGCTGTACTGAAATACAAATCTTCCATTCCTGCTTTCTATTGTAGTAAAAAGAATGCATAATTCTTTAGCAGGAGACAGAGTCCAAGGGCTATAACACATGCTTAGCAGACTCCTTATTTTGTTTATTTACCATCGTTTGTTTTTACTGCTCTCGCGTGTCTTTGACAGAAATCTTTTATCCTTTTCATACCTTCTCTGAGAGCCGATGGATCAGCAGCGAAAGTTATACGAATCCAATCTTTTAGCCCTACCGCAGTTCCTGCAAATAATTTTGAATTTTGTTTTGTTACCTACAAATTTCACTAGCAAGCAAGATATGCAAATGAAATGACTCTAAAAAAAAGATGCGTACATAATTCCAAATATAAGTAGGATTTGCGTAATTGTACCTGGAAGAATGATAACAGATTCCTCCTTTGCAAGTTTGAAACAGAAATCAATATCATCACTAATATCTTCCAGAAGCAAAAGGTTTAGTTCCACCATCGTAGCCATGGATCCTTGTGGTTTGCAAGGGAAGGAAATGAATGGAATATCATCCATCTCTTGGCAACAGATATCTGCGGTAAGCCTCAAACTGTCGATGGTTTTTCTGAAGAAAACCTCTTCTGTCTGTGTAATTATGCGAGGTACAGCCGCCTGTCAAACCAAAAATCATGTCACTCATATGGATGAAGTAGATGAAGTCATGGCATAAAAATGCTTCTATTTGTGTCCTTCGAAATAGAGAATTAAATAACCTGGATGAAAGTAGCCGGGCCTCCCAATAGATCAAAGTACTTTTTGATACGCTCTACTACCTGCATAAGAAACATTCAGTCAGGTTCTTGATTATTCAAATAGCATCAACATGGGAGGGTAGTTTAGTAGGATGGATGAATAACCTTTGGTTTTCTGAAAGTACCAGATGGATCATTGGTGACAAACCAACCAAGTCTCCATCCAGGTACTATCCATCTCTTAGACAATGATCCAAGAGTTAGAACAGGAACAATAGACCCAAAAACTCCCATAGGCACAAAAGGATTATCCCCAAATGCAAGGTGGCCATAAACTTCATCAGCAATCACAATTGTTCCAACCCTTTTTGCTGTTTTCGCAATCTAACATAGTAAAATAACAAACAAATACATCTATTAACTCTTTCTGTTAAATTTAATGCTGTCAAGTTTTATCTGTCATCGGAGCCATATACTACTACTAACAAACCTTCTCCAAGTGATGGTAAGTGTATACATTTCCACAAGGGTTCCCGGGGTTTATAATCACTATTGCGACCGTGTTCTGATCTGCGAGGGCTTCAATAGCATCTAAATCAACCTCCCAACCTTTTTCAGGCAACAGCTCATAATGTCTCACTTCAACTTGTCTAAATGCAGCACTAAGTTCATAGATTGGGAAGCCAGGCCTTGGTAGCAAAATATTTGCACCCGGGCGAGCAAGCAAAGCAACCGAAACATCAATGGCTTATGTGCATCCACATGTTATAAAAACATCATCAGATGATAGCTCGTAAGGGAGGTCATCCGACAGATATTTCGCAATTGCACTGTCACCAACATCCAAGGCAACTCTAATTAGAATAAAAATAATACTTTTACACACAAATTTGATAACACATTTCAATTGGAAGAGTTTGATGCCAAACAAGAAGCAAATAGCATAGAAAAAGAGAGGGAAAGGGAAAGATAACCTTCTGGCCTGGAGAAGACCAGGAGTGGGAGCATATCCATGAAACTTGGCAGAATGAAGTGCATCAGCAACAGCTTCTTCAGCAACAGCTTCTTCAGCAACCTTGGTGTTAGGGAAACACGTGGAGAGAGTAGGGTCACCCATTCCAAGAGAAATAACTCTCTTGCTATTATTCTCATCAAGGCTTTCCATTAGAAGACTCAGAATACCCTTAATTGTGATAGTTGAATTTGCTTTGCTTTCATGGTTCATTGCTCCAACACCAATTTCCATGCGACCAACTTTGAGTTTTTGAGGTTGGTTCCTTTCTCTGGTATATATATATGTACACAAAAATAGTAACGGGGTTATTAAGAATTTATGAATTTACAGTTTGGTTTCTTCGAGATCAATGTTAAGTTACGTTGTTGTACTGCACACGTGAAAACAAAAGCTTGGAACTGTTTGTTTGTTCAAGACCACATGTTGGGTTAAGATGTTCACACATGACAACAAAAGTTCGGAAGTTTGTTAACTTTGTTTGAGTCTAGTGTAAAATGCTACAAGCGAGTTTAAGCCTTTATTTATATTTTCAATTCAACAAAACATGTGGAAGGAAGATAACCATCATGGCTACCATTTCAGCCTAACATTATTTATTTAGTATATGATTTGATAACTATGTGGCGACTAGGGTGCCAAAATGGCACATTATTTTTTTATTTTGTATGGGAATTGATTTATAAACCTTCTTAAGGTCCCAGCGAAATTTTCACCATACTCTCTTAATTCGAATATGTATGTTTGAATAAAATTTAATATTTTATCTTCAAGATATTTTTGTATATTTATATCCGAATAAATTTTTATATTTTATTTTCAGGAAATTTTTGAATATGCATATCAGAAATAATCAAATATTTTATTTTCGGATTTTCAAATATGTATACCTGAAATAAACATACCATTAAAATTAAAATTAAAATCTACAAATATTATTAACTTCTTAAAATAATCATTTATCAAAATAAAATACTATAAATTATTATAAATTACTACAAATTACCACATTAGTTCCTATTTAGAATATCCAGTGAAAACTGATATTATAGTAAGAAATGAGAACTAATGATATCAACTGTCAGATTTAATAAACGCTTAAGATTTAGTAATTTCATATAAAGACCACTTTACTTAATTATTTTTTATTATGCTTTGATATTTAAAAATTCCATAAACAAATTTCACCATAAATTTTTTTATTTGTAGAACATTCAAAAAATAAGAAGTTGACTTTATTAATAATAAATTTATTTCATAGGTCAATATATTAGAACATTCAATATTTTCATCAAAATAAATTAATGATCAATATATTATTATATACAAATAAATCCATATCAACTCTAAAGTATAAATTAAAAATTATGTTTGTAAAAAAAATTAAAAACTATGTTAACAGTATTATTCATAGTTAAATAATGAATAGAATTATACCAATTTTAAGTATATAAAAAAATCTGATGAAATTTGAAGTGAATATAATTCTTCAGAAAATCTGGTGAAATTTGAAGTGAACATAAGTCTTCAGAAAATCTGGTGAAAATTAAAGTGAAAATAAGTCTTAAGAAAATCTAATGAAAATTGAAGTGAACATAAATCTTAAGATAATCTGATAAAATTTGAAGTGAATATAAGTCTTCAGAAAATCTGATGAAATTTGAAGTAAATATAAATCTTAAAAAAAATTGTGAAATTTGAAATGAATATAAGTCTTCAGAAAATCTGGTAAAAATGGAAGTGAACATAAATCTTAAGATAATCTGATGAAATTTGAAGAGAACATAAATCTTAAGAAAATCTGATGAAATTTGAAGTGAATATAAATCTTAAAAAATATGATGAAATTTGAAGGAAATATAAATCTTAAAAAAATATGATGAAATTTGAAGTGAATATAAGTCTTCTGAAAATCTGGTGAAAATTGAATTGAACATAAATCTTAAGACAATTTGATGAAATTTGAAGTGAATATAAATCTTAAGAAAATTTGATTAAATTTGAAGTAAACATAAATCTTTAAAAAAATTGGTATATTTGAAGTGAATATAAGTCTTCAAAAAATCTAGTTAAAATGGAAGTGAACATAAATCTTAAGACAATCTGATGAAATATGAATTGAACATAAATCTTAAAAAAATCTGATAAAATTTGAAGGAAATGTAAATCTTCAGAAAATCTGATGAAATTTGAAGTGAATGTCTTCAGAAAATCTGGTGAATATTGAAGTGAACATAAATCTTAAGATAATCTGATAAAATTTGAAGTGAATATAAATCTTAAGAAAATTTAATGAAATTCGAAGTAAATATAAACCTTAAAAAAATCTGATGAAATTTATAGTGAGTATAAGTCTTCAGAAAATCTGGTGAAATTTTAAGTGAATATAAGTCTTCAAAAAATTTGGTGAAATTTGAAGGAAATATAAATCTTAAAAAAAAATGATGAAATTTGAAGTGAATATAAGTCTTCAGAAAATCTGGTGAAAATTGACTTGAACATAAATATTCAGAAAATTTGATGAAATTTGAAGTGAATATAAATCTTAAGAAAATCTGATTAAATTTGTAAATATTAGTCTTCAGAAAATCTGGTGAAATTTGAAGTGAATATAAGTCTTCAGAAAATCAGGTGAAAATGGAAGTGAATATAAATTTTTAAAAAAACTGTTGAAATTTTAAGTGAATATAAGACTTCAGAAAATCTAGTGAAATTTGACAGAATTATAAATCTTCAGAAAATCTGATGAAATTTGAAGTGAATATAAGTCTTCAGAAAATCTGGGGAAAATTGAAGTGAATATAAATCTTAAGATAATCTGATAAAATTTGAAGTGAATATAAATCTTAAGAAAATTTAATGAAATTTGAGGTAAATATAAACCTTAAAAAAATCTGAAGAAATTTGAAGTGAATATAAGTCTTCAGAAAATTTGGTGAAATTTGAAGTGAATAAGTCTTCAGAAAATGTGGTGAAATTTGAAATAAATATAAATCTTAAAAAAATTGGTGAAATTTGAAGTGAATATAAGTCTTCAGAAAATCTAGTGAAAATGGAAGTGAACATAAATCTTAAGATAATCTGATGAAATTTGAAGTGAACATAAATCTTAAAAAATCAGATGAAATTTGAAGGAAATATAAATCTTCAAAAATCATGAAATTTGAAGTGAATATAAGTCTTCAAAAATCGTGAAAATTGAAGTGAACATAAATCTTAAGATAATCTGATAAAATTTGAAGTGTTTATAAATCTTAAGAAAATTTTATGAAATTTGAAGTAAATATATACCTTAAAAAAATCTGATGAAATTTGAAGTGAATATAAGTCTTCAGAAAATCTGATGAAATTTGATGTGAATATAAGTCTTCAGAGAATCTGGTGAAAATTGAAGTGAACATAAATCTTAAGATAATCGATGAAATTTTAAGTGAATAAAATCAAGAAAATATGATGAAATTTGACGAAAATATAAATCTTAAAAAATCGATGAAATTTGAAGTGAATATAAGTCTTGAAAATCGGTGAAATTTGAAGTGAACATAAGTCTTGAAAATCGGTGAAAATTAAAGTGAATATAAGTCTTAAGAAAATCTAATGATAGTTGAAGTGAACATAAATCTTTAGATAATTTGATGAAATTTGAAGTGAATATAAATCTTAAAAATATGATGAAATTTGAAGGAAATATAAATCTTAAAAAAATATGATGAAATTTGTAGTGAATATAAGTCTTCTGAAAATCTGGTGAAAATTGAAATGAACATAAATCTTAAGAAAATCAGATGAAATTTGATGTGAATATAAATCTTAAAAAAATATGATGAAATTTGAAGGAAATATAAATCTTATAAAAATCTGATGAAATTTGAAGTGAATATAAGTCCTTAGAAAATATGGTGAAAATTGACTTGAACATAAATCTTAAGATAATTTGATGAAATTTGAAGTGAATATATAACATCCCTATTTATTAGTATGAGAATGTATATTTATTGGAAGAAGTATATGATATTAGTTGGAAACAAATGATGTTGGTTGGAAACCAACTAGATAGCAAATTTGTAAATGCCACTTAGTTAGAGGGGATTATGGGTAAAATGAGAAAGTATATCATTACTAAAGGCTTGTTTGGTAGAGACAATGTCATTATTCCATTTCAAAATCAGAATTAGAAGTGTGGAGAGATTGGAAGACTTTGAAGCAAGGGAGAGAGAAGGAAAGCTCATGTTCATCATGATCAAAAGCCATTTTCGTAGCCATGGGACAGCCTGCACTAAAAAGGTAATATCTTCTTGCTCGTAAGTCTTATTAAGCCGATTCTTGATTTTTCGGAAAGCTCACGAAATTCCCTTCAATTTGATATATTGATTCGCATTCATAGCTTCTATATTGAAGGAGAAAAACACATTTAAATCTTGGGGTTGCATGCTGAAAAATGATGAAAGTATTGTTACGGGATGAATGATGAAGGAGATACAATTTTGGACATTAGAAAAGGCAAATTGCTGCAAGGATGACATCCAAACCTCCAGTTGAGCAAGGTGAGTCTCTTAGTTAGAGACCTTGGGGAAACATTGGGATTCTATGAAAATTGGGATTTTTAGGGATTGAGAGTAAATGTTGTTGCATGCATGTTACAATGTCGATTAATGTTCACTACTTCTGTTTTTCGCACTTGATTGCTATGGGTAACATGTTAGAAGAGATAAAAAATGGAGAATTGGTCCCATGAAATTTTTTGGTTTTTCTGCAGAAATCGTAGACCGCGCTCAACGTGGTATTGGGGCTTAGCGCGCCCTGTGACCTTTTGAAAAATAAATTATTCCCTATGTCGCGCTTAGCACGACCCGAACCGGGCTAAGCGCGGAATGTTTTGTTCCGAGCTCTTTTCTTGAGTCAAGGGAAGTGCTCTTGGACCCTAGTTCCGTTCAATGGTTCTTTTAGCCTAGTAAATCCTTAGTAAACATAGGATAAGAGATAAATCAGAATTTTAACGATTATTCGACTTCGACCGATTTTCGATGATGATACTTTACTATCCTATAGTGGCGTATATTCCTTGAACAGAGAAGGTAAGTGTAATACCAATAATTAGGATCCCTCAAGGATGAAGATATGACTTAATCTAAAATGTCCATGACACGTATGTTTTTCGAAATGAGTATTATATTAATCTATGCACAAATTGTGATTTTATGTGTTGAATTGGCGGGAGTAATGCTTGTGAACCTTGACTTCCCGTCGTTTCGGTTGAACGTTCGAATGTGTGTATTGTGTGAATTGCGTATGATGGTTCTTGCTCAACAAGTTACGTGCATGTTCACTCTTTCCCGTCGTGGTACGAATGATGGACTTGGTTGGCTTGAACTATTTGTGTAATATGCTTGAATCGGAATAGAACCGTAAACTAAGATAGTAAATCATGTTTACCCACTAGGTGGATGCCCATTGGTAGCCCGTGTGGCGGTTTATGATACATATTCATATCATGGATGATTTTTTTGCTATTATTCCTGTTGTATATACGTGTGCATATCCATATATTTGCGTTACCTGAGCTACCATTGTGATGTGCTAGTGGGGGTCTTCCATGGCGTTTCTCTGCCTGTTATACTCATCTGCGTGATTGGTATTGGTAAGTGTGTGACGCCATGTAGGCAATGTCATAGTGGATTACTTTCCATCTAGTGACGCCAAATAGGCAATGTTACTAGGCTTTCGCCTGGTGGGTTTGCGCGTTAAGAAGGCGTATTGCATCTGTTATACTCACCAGTGTATAGAAGATTGTTGTACCCCAAAATTTACCCTCTTCTTTCTCGTATTTCTGGCTTATAATTCGATTGCATAAACATACATGTAGTTGCACACATAGCATTGATCATGGGGTTACCAGGTTCAAGGTATCCCAAGTGGTGAAAGAAATGACACGTTTCGGTTATCTCATATCGCTTTGAGTCCGGTATCGATATTCCTTGATTCGTATGCTCAATACAACATATTCTGGCCAGAAATCTATTTCGGTTTGATTCCATAAGCTCTGGGATCATTTCGATTTATTCTCCAGTTTACCTGTTCAGATCGGAGGCTGTTTCGTCAAAGAAAAAGAATTTATTCGCTTATTCCTCAGTAAAGTGGATTTTAGGTTTTCAGTGCGTTTTGGGCACTCCAGAAGGCGTATCTCTCGGCTCGTCAAGTATTTTCTGATGATTTTTGACCGGAAAGTCCCTCTCATTATTATCTATAAATATCGTTTGAAATCCGGAAGCAAATTATGTGAGGAAGGTCCCTGAAAAATTTGATTTCTCAAGAGGATTAAACTAAATTTTAGTGTTGAACCGTGCGTAGAACGCACCAAAAAATTCATATGTCCTAGATGGAAACTCGAAACTGAGCGGATCCGATTTCTAAATTTCTATATTGAAGCACCCTACAACTTTCATTCACGACTCGGGAGCTGATTCCTCACCGTTTATACCAGAATTTTATTCTTTGGGTTGATTTTTGAGCTGAACCGAGCACTTTTCATCTGATACGCGAACTTCGAAAAATCATATCTCACTCGATTTTAATCGAAACGAGATGGGACCAGTGCCAAAAGTTCAAAAATTTCGTTAGCTTCGATAGTCTCAGAAACACTCACTTGCAAATTTTGATCAGAAGGCCCTCGTTCGAGGCATTTTCTCCAGAGAGTGCATTGAGAATTCTGCATGCGTCAGACGCCCGAAAACTGTGCTGAAACTTAAAAAATTCATATTGCCTTGACCGTTCATCCGATCAAATCAAAATTTCAATTCTCACATGCAAAATCGCGAGCCGGACACTTTTTGTTTAGAGTTCGACTTCAAATTCTCGATGGATCGGGCTGTTTTGGACTAATTACGAAGTTTATTCGGATAATCGCGATTTGGGCTTGATTATGGATCTAAGGCACTTTTAGGCCCATTTCCCAAGGCTATAAATATATTTTTTCCTTCACAAAACACAACAACACAATCATTTTGCTTAATTTTCGCCACAAATCACTCTCTAATTCTCTTTCAAACAAAAGTCAAAAACTCAAGAACAAAAATCAAATTTCACTTTTCCCTCAAAGCAACCACCACAAGCCACCACCTGGCATCTTCCTAGCACCGGTCACCACCGTGGACCGCGCTAAGCGCGCCTCACCAGGCTTAGCGTGTCCTGCGATCTTCAGATCTCCATCTTCTCATCGGAGCAGCTTCTTTACCGGATTCTTCTCCTTTTCTCCTCATTTTCGCAAGATTCAACCTAGAGGAAGCTTTTCCTCTTGATTTCTCTTCAATTCTTCAAGAATTAAGCAATTTCTCTCCATCTTCTTCAATTCTCCATTGAAGCTTTAAGATCTTCAAGAATTCAAGCTTGATTTCGAGTATTATCATCAATTCAACGTTGATTTAGTATTTTCTTTGAAGAGTACAAGGAATTCCTCTTCAATTTGATTCAAACTTCAAGTTCAAGTAAGTGTTTAGTTTAATTAAGCACTTATTTTAAGCTATTATTGACTCTTAGCTTTTCTTGAAATTGAATATTGTAATTGCTTGCAATTTCCGTGTGGATTCTGATTCTTGAATTTTCATCTTTGAATTCGTTGAATTGAATTGAATTTTGCAATGTTATTGTGTCGATGCGAAGAATTTGTTCATAACATACACATACACTTGTGGTGTTGATTTTCCTTGCATTTAGGCATATGATTTGAACTCTTTGCATCATCAATTGTATGTTCATGCATTAGGAAATGTGTGGATTAATTGAGATGCATTGAATTATGTGATTAAAGGCTTGCATTGTGTATTGAGTTGTGTCACAAGCATGCACACTCCACAACTTGACACCTGGTACACTTTTCCTTTTAGCGTTTTCACATGACTTCATCGCATTTAGGTCACTAATCTTTTGCATTTTTGCATCGCCTATCATATGCTCATGCATTGAGGAGTATGCAGATAGACTAACATGCATCAATTCATGTGATTTTGAAGCCTAAGTTGCATACAAAAATGTGGAGATGTAGAATTAGGCGCATTTCTCTTTTTAGGAGCATTTTGCATAATTCATACAAATGTACATAGACTTGTGATGTGTATTTTTAATCACTTTGATATGTTCGTTTTTGCACGTTTGAAATCGAATGTTTGCCATGCTTCTATTCATTTTCATTTTGCTTTTAAACTGTGACTTTTGGAATTAAGTGCTTCTGATGAACTTTTTTCCTTGTTACTTAACTGTATGGATCGACTTTTGGCATGAGAACATCATGGAAAAGAGGTTTGGTTCGAAACAGGAAATTCTGCAGGTTACAGACTGCGCTTAGCTCCACCAGGAGCAGGCTTAGCGCCAAACTTTCTGTTTGGGTCGCGCTTAGCGCCAAATACCAGGCTTAGCGCGACCTGGAACTGAAAAAAAAATTCTTGAATTCAAATGCAAAACATCATGTGTTCTAACATTGTGGATCATTGTTTGAAGTGTATTTGGTGCAGGAGCTTGTATTATATATACATATGATACAATCCTTCTTGCTTTTTGCGTTTGTATATCTGCATGTACATTTTATCTACTTGCATATTCGGTCTAACTCCGTTATTGCAGGTTATTCGCGCTTGTACACTCACATGTACATTCTATTATCTGTTTCTTGGATTTTACTCCCTTTTAAAGGTGTTTTGCGCTTGTATACTCACGTATACATTCTATTTGCTTGCTTTTTGGGTCTAACTCCCTTCTTGTAGGGGTTTTGCGTTCGTACACATGCGTGTACGTCTTATTGTCTGCTTCTTCAATTTTACTCCGTTTTTGCAGGTGTTTTGCGCTTGTATACCCATGTGTACATTCTATTTGTCTGTTTTTGGGTCTAACTCCCTTCTTGCAGATATTTGGCACTCGTACACATGCGTGTACATCTTATTATCTATTTGTTTGGTATTACTCCGTTCTTGCAGGTACCATTGTTTGGAATGTGTATACACATGTTCCTTGGCTTGTGCGCATACGCGTACATTCTTTTGTCTACTTGCGTGGTTTTCCTTGCAGATACCTTTGTTTGGAATGTGTATACACATGTTCCTTGGCTTGTGCGCACACGCGTACATTCTTTTGTCTGCTTGCGTGGTTTTCCTTGCAGGTACCTTTGATTGGAATGTGTATACACGTGTTCCTTGGCTTGTGCCCATACGCGTACATTCTATTGTCTGCTTGCGTGGTTTTTCTTGCAGGTACCATTGTTTGGAACGTGTATACACATGTTCCTTGGCTTGTGCGCATACACGTACATTATTTTGTATGCTTGTGTGGTTTTCCTTGCAGGTACCTTTGTTTGGAATGTGTATACACATGTTCCTTGGCTTGTTCGCATACGCGTAAATCTTTTGTCTGGTTGCGTGGTTTTCCTTGCAGGTACCTTTGATTGGAATGTGTATACACATGTTCCTTGGCTTGTGCGCATACATGTATATTCTATTGTCTGCTTGCATGGTTTTCCTTGCAGGTACCTTTGATTGGAATATGTATACACATGTTCCTTGGCTTGTGCGCATACGCGTGCATTCTATTGTCTGCTTGCGTAGTTTTCTTGCAGGTGTTATTATTTCAGATACGTATGAACGCATATTCCGCTTGATTTTGATACCTTGACTGCTTCTCACCGGTTTACTCTTATTACATGGCTGCAGTACTTGCAGTTTTCTAGAGTATTATCTTTAGCTCTGAGTGCTCTTCGGGTTTTATATCCGTTTGGTAGTTTCTACACTAATTTTACCGCATTCTCTTACAACGTTTCTAGATATCATGAGAAGTAGGGATTTACAACTTTTCTTTTGCCATGAGAAGTAGAATTATAGATGCATGATGGGGCTTCCGTAGTTGGAGCATGTTCAGGAACCCCTCTGGTTTATTTAAAGACCCATTTAGGGCGCTTTTATGTGCTAACTGTGTTTGGTTTGTTTAAAGTCCTCATCCATGCATAGGGAGGCAATTCTCAGTAAGTGTTTATATTTGTGCTTGCATAGGTCAAGTGGTTAGACAACCCGACGTGACACAACTATGCAAAGAACCGCGTTGTTATTTTTCTTGTTATCGAGTCATGATATATGGGGCAAGCGGAAAGGGTCGGCAGTCGTCCCCCGCACAGTTCTAGTCCGTGTCTTGTATGGAACACGCGAATCGTGTTGCTGTTCCTTATCGAGTCAATAACAAAGTGGCCAGAGTTCCCTATTCTGACTCTCTACTCTTTCCCGGGGTTCGCATTTATTGCAGAACTCAAATCATTTTCTCTGTAGGTTATGCCTACGCTTGTTTGACATTTGTTTACGCATTGCATTGCTTGTGTGCTTTTGTCAAAGCACTTGATTGCTTCACCCCTTTGCATCCCTTGGTTTCATAACCAAGACGAATATGTGATAGCTTTCCCGGACCACTCGGTTAGGATAAGCTCTCGAGCCTAGACATTAGGATTTACATCCTTTGCATGTTTACATAAGTAGAGACTCCTCTCATCCTCAACCATAGGTCCAATCTTTGCATGACAACATTAGGGCTACTACATGTTTAGTCTCCCTTTTGTTTTGCTTATTTCTTTTTGCATCCTTGCATGTAATTAAAACTAAAACTTGCTTTCTTTTTCTTTTGAAAACAAAAACACTTAATAATCGTTTGAACTCCTTTTTCAAGGTAAACGCAACCAACCAAGACAAACTCTTTTTTGCCTTCGAGCGCATTTTCTTTTTGTGTTTAAAACCTTTTTCATAAGTAAAAAACACAAAACCCACCAAAACAAGTGAGTCGAACTACGACGCTCTAACTTTCCCATTGCACGAGGGAATACATAGGCATTTTGTCACGGGGCTCGATCGAGCACAACTTGTAAATACTTCCTTCTTTTCCTCGTGTTTTTTTTATTTCCCTTTTCTTTTGCATGGATTTTAGCGATTAAGCATAAATAGGTATAACACACCCCTTAGCTAGAAAATAGAAGTGGACACCATAGAGTACTATGGGCGTGTGGGGTGTTAATCCCTTCCCCTCGTGTAACCAACTCCCTTACGTAGATCTCTCGGTCGTAAGACCGTGGTTTCTTCCCCCACAGGTTTACTCGATGTTTTCCATTCTCCTCCGCGAAATAAAAGACCTTCGATGGCGACTCCATTGATACACCCCTATCAGTCGGAAGTTCAGCCAGATGGTTTCAAAGATGAATGCCATTGTGATGTGCTTATGGGGGTCTTTTATGGCGTTTCCCCGACAGTTATACTCATCGGTGGCTTGGTGATGGGGTTGTGGTGCCACATAGGCAATGTCACAACGGTAACCCATCTCGGATGGAATTCCATGTAGGAATGATCCGGATTCATCATGTGGTGTGCTTGTGCAAGTCTATTGACATATATGCATTTGGATACTCACCGAGGGTACGTGGCAGAGGT
Source organism: Vicia sativa (assembly GCA_021764765.1). Lineage (NCBI taxonomy): Eukaryota > Viridiplantae > Streptophyta > Magnoliopsida > Fabales > Fabaceae > Vicia > Vicia sativa. The sequence continues at coordinate 1,045,072 of CM038794.1, forward strand.
AGCCTAGTTAGATGGGTATAACTCCTTGATTCCTCACACATGGGCGTGGGTCTGCATATTGTGTTTTGGTGCTTATGCTATCACCTCATTGGTTAGTTGTTGGACTTCCAATAATGGGGTAATCCTTGTTTGTACTTGTACTAAGACGTGAGGCATAAAACCGAATTCTAGGTGAATCCGTTTTGACGTATGTACCCTGTAGAACCGAGCAAACCCGTAAGATAGGGAGGCCCACTAAGATTTAGTAATCTCACCCATTAAAATTATTATTTTTCAGGATTAAGTCATAAGTGGTAGAATTGTTAGATGATCAGTTCGAAGACGATAAATGTGCAAAGGCGGGAACACCTCATCATATCTTATCTTTCCGCTATGCGATGTTAAAGAAAAGCCTCTAGGATACATTATGGTTAAGATTTGTATTGTATTCATTTTTCAATTCTTATCTTTTTCATCTAGTTGTATGTTTCTTGTACCATTTATAGCATCACTGCATATTATTCTAGACATACGTGTATGGGGTGTTAAATAATATAAATCTTAAGAAAATCTGATTAAATTTGAAGTATAAGTCTTCAGAAAATCTGGTGAAATTTGAAGAGAATGTAAGTCTTCAGAAAATCTGATGAAAATAAAAGTGAATATAAATTTAAAAAAAACTGGTGAAATTTGAAGTGAATATAAGTCTTCAGAAAATCTGGTGAATTTTAAGGAAATATAAATATTCATAAAATATGAAGAAATTTGAAGTGAATATAAGTCTTAAGAAAATCATGGGAATAAGTGAACATAAATCTTTAGATAATCTGATAAAATTTGAAGTGAATATAAATCTTAAGAAACTTTAATGAAATTTGAGGTAAATATAAGCCTTAAAAAATCTGAAAAAATTTGAAGCAAATATAAGTCTTCAGAAAATCTGATGAAATTTAAAGTGAATATAAGTCTTCAGAAAATCTAGGAAAATTTTAAGTGAATATAAGTCTTCAGCAAATCTTGTGAAAATTGAAATGAACATCAATCTTAAGAATATCTGTTGAAATTTGAAGTTAATATATATTTTAAGAAAATCCGATGAAATTTGAAGGAAATATAAATCTTAAAAAAATATGATGAAATTTCAAGTGAATATAAGTCTTTAGAAAATATGATGAAATTTGAAGTGAATATAAATCTTTAGAAAATCTAATGAAATTTGAAGTTAATATAAGTCTTTAGAAAAATCTAATGAAATTTTTAGTGAATATAAGTCTTCAGAAAATCTGGTGAAATTTGAAGGGAATATAAATTTTAGGAAAATCTGATGAAATTTGAAGGAACTATAAATTTTAAAAAAAATGATGAAATTTGAAGTGAATATAAGTCTTCAGAAAATCTTGTGAAATTAGAAGTGAATATAAGTCTTCAGAAAATCAGGTAAAAATTGAAGTGAACGGAAACCTTAAGATAATCTGATGAAAATTGAAGGGAATATGAATCTTAAGAATATATGATGAAATTTGAAAGAAATATAAATCTGAAAAAAAATATGATAAAATTTAAAGTGAATATAAGTCTTCAGAAAATCTGGTGAAATTTCAAATGAATATGAGTCTTCAGAAAATTCGGTGAAAATTGAAGTGAAATAAATCTTAAGAATATCTAATGAAATTTGAAGTGAATATAAATCTTAAGAAAATCTGATGAAATTTGAAGTGAATATATGTCTTCAGAAAATCTGGTGAAAATTGAAGTGAACATATCTTAAGATAATTTGATGAAATTTGAAGTGAATATAAATCTTCAAAAAATTTTAAGAAATTTGAAGGAAATATAAATTTTTAAAAAATCTGATGAAATTTGAAGTAATTATAAGTCCTTAGAAAATCTGGTAAAATTTGAAGTGAATATAAGTCTTCAGAAAATCAAGTTAAAACTGAAGTGAACGTAAATCTTAAGATAATCTGATGAAATTTGAAGTGAATATAAATATTAAGAAAATCTGATGAACTTCGAAAGACATATAAACCTTATCTGATGAAATTTGAAGTGAATATAAGTCTTTAGAAAATCTGATGAAATTTGAAGTGAATATAAGTCTTCAGAAAATCTGATGAAAATTTAAGTGAATATAAGTCTTCAGAAAATCTGGTGAAAATTAAAGTGAACATAATTCTTAAGATAATCTGGTGAAATTTGAAATGAACATAAATGTTAAGAAATTCTGATGAAAATTGAAGGAAATATAAATCTTAAAAAAATCTGATGAAATTAAAAGTGAATAAAAGTCTTCAGAAAATCTAGTGAAATTTAAAGTGAATATAAGTCTTCAGAAAATCTAGTTAAATTTGAAGTGAATATAAGTCTTCAGAAAATTTGATGAAATTGGATGTGAACATAAGTCTTCAGAAAATATGATGAAATTTGAAGTGAATATATGTCTTCAAAAAATCTGGTGAAAATTGAAGTGAATATAAGTCTTCAAAAAATCTGGTGAAAGGTGAAGTGAACATAATCTTAAGATAATCTGGTGAAATTTTAAGTGAATATAAATCTTTAGAAAATCTGATGAAAGTTGAAGGAAATATAAATTAAAAAAAACTGATGAAATTTGAAGTGAATATAAGTCTTTAGAAAATCTGATAAAATTAGAAGTGAATATAAGTCTTTAGAAAATCTAGTGAAAATTGAACTGAACATAAATCTTACGATAATCTGATGAAATTTGAAGTGAATATAAATCTTAAGAAAATCTGATGAAATTTAAGGGAAATATAAACCTTAAAAAAATCTGATGAAATTTGAATTGAATATAAATCTTAAGAAAATACGATGAAATTTGAAGGAAATATAAATCTTAAAAAAATTTGATAAAATTTGAAGTGAATATTAGACTTCAAAAAATCTGATAAAATTTTAATCGAATATAAGTCTTCAAAAAATCTGGTGAAAATTGAAGTGATTATAAGATTTTAGAAAATTTGATGTAATTTGAAGTGAATATACGTCTTTAGAAAAGCTGATGAAATTTGAAGTGAATATAAGTCTTTAGAAAATCTGGGGAAAATTGAAGTGAACATAAATCTTAAGATACTCTGATGAAATTTGAAGTGAATATAAATCTTAAGAAAATCTGATGAAATTTGAAGAAATATAAATCTTAGAAAAATTTGATGAAATTTAAAGTGAATATAAGACTTCAGACAATTAGATGAAAATTGAAGTGAATATAAGTCTTCTGAAAATCTGGTGAAAATTGAAGTGAATATAAGACTCCAGAAAAGTTGATGAAATTTTAAGTGAATATGATTATTCAGGAAATCTGGTGAAAATTGAAGTGAACATAAATCTTAAGATAATTTGATGAAATTTGAAGTGAATGTAAATCCAAAGATAATCTAATGAAATTTGAAGGAAACATAAACCTTAAATAAATCTAACGAAATTTGAAGTGAAAGTCTTAAGAAAATCTAGTGAAAGTCTTAAGAAAATCCTAAACCCTAAACCCTAAACCCTAAACCCTAAATCCTAAATCCTAAACCCTAAACCCTAAATCCTAAACCCTAAACCCTAAACCCTAAACCCTAAACCCTAAACCCTAAACCCTAAATCCTAAATCCTAAATCCTAAATCCTAAATCCTAAACCCTAAACCCTAAACCCTAAACCCTAAACCCTAAACCCTAAACCCTAAACCCTAAATCCTAAATCCTAAATCCTAAATCCTAAATCCTAAACCCTAAACCCTAAACCCTAAACCCTAAACCCTAAACCCTAAATCCTAAATCCTAAACCCTAAACCCTAAACCCTAAACCCTACCCTAAACCCTAAACCCTAAACCCTAAACCCTACACCCTACACCCTAAACCCTAAACCCTACACCCTACACCCTAAACCCTAACCCCTAACCCCTAAACCCCTAACCCTAACCCCTAACCCCTAACCCCTAAACCCTAAACCCTAAACCCTAAACCCTAAACCCTAAATCCTAAACCCTAAACCCTAAACCCTAAACCCTAAATCATAAACCCTAAACCCTAAACCCTAAACCCTAAGCCCTAAACCCTAAATCCTAAACCCTAAACCCTAAACCCTAAACACTAAACCCTAAACCCTAAACCCTAAACCCTAAGAAAATATCGTAAAATTTTGAAGTGGGCATAAATGTTATGAAAATATGGTGAAATTTGAAGTGAGCATAAATCTTAACAATATATGGTGAAATTTGAAGTGTGCATAAATCTGAAAAAAAATATGGTGAAATTTGAACAGGGCATAAATCTTAAAAAATATGGTGAAATTTTGAAGTCAGCATAAATCATAAGCAAATATGGTGAAATTTGAAGCAGGCATAAATCTTAACTATATATGATGAAATTTGAAGTGTGGTTAAATCTTAACAAAATATGGTGAAATTTAAAGTGGGCATATACCTTAACAAAATATGGTGAAATTTGAACTGGGCATAAATCTTAACAAATTATGGTGAAATTTGAAGTGGGCATATTTCTTAACAAAATATGGTGAAATTTGAAGTGGACATAAATCTTAACAAAATATGGTGAATTTTGAAATGGGCATAAATCTAAACAAAATATGGTGAAATTTTGAAGTGGGCATAAATCTTAACAAAATCTTAACAAAATCTTAACAAAATATGTTTAAATTTGATGTAGGTATAAATCTTAACAAAATATGGTGAATTTTGAAGCGAGCATAAATCTGAACAAAATATGGTGAAATTTAAAGTGAGCATAAATCTTAAAAATATATGGTGAAATTTGAAGTGTGCACAAATCTTAACAAAATATGGTGAAATTTGAAGTGGGCGTATATCTTAAGAAAATATGGTTAAATTTGAACTAGGCATAAATCTTAAGAAAATATGGTGAAATTATTAAGTGGTTATGAATCTTAAGAAAATATGGTGAAATTTGAAGCGGGCAAAGATCTTAACATAATATGATGAAATTTGAAGTGGGCATAAATCTTAACAAAATATGGTGAAATTTGAAGTAGGCATAGATCTTAACAAAATATGGTGAAATATGAAGCAGACATAAATCTTAACAAAATATGGTGAAATTTGAAGTGGACATAAATCTTAAGAAAATATGGTGAAATTTTGAAGTTGGCATATATCTTAAGAAAATATGGTGAAATTTGAAGCAGACATAAATTTTAAAAAAATATGGTTAAATTTGAAGGGGGCATAAATCTTAACCAAATATGGTAAATTTTGAGGTGGACATTAATCTTAACAAAATATGGTGAATTTCTAAAGGAGCATAAATCTTAAAAAAATATGGTGAACTTTGAAACAAGCATAAATCTAAACAAAATATGGTGAAATTTGAAGTGAGCATAAATCTTTACAATATATGGTGAAATTTGAAGTAGGCATATATCTTAACAAAATATGGTATAATTTGAAGTGGGCATATATCTTAAGAAAATATGGTTAAATTTGAACTGGGCAAAAATCTTAAGAAAATATGGTGAAATTTTGAAGTTGGCATATATCTTAAGAAAATATGGTGAAATTTGAAGCAGACATAAATTTTAAAAAAATATGGTTAAATTTGAAGGGGGCATAAATCTTAACCAAATATGGTAAATTTTGAGGTGGGCATTAATCTTAACAAAATATGGTGAATTTCTAAAGGAGCATAAATCTTTAAAAAATATGGTGAACTTTGAAACAAGCATAAATCTAAACAAAATATGGTGAAATTTGAAGTGAGCATAAATCTTTACAATATATGGTGAAATTTGAAGTAGGCATATATCTTAACTATATATGATGGAATTTGAAGTGTGGTTAAATCTTAACAAAATATGGTGAAATTTAAAGTGGGCATATACCTTAACAAAATATGGTGAAATTTGAACTGGGCTTAAATCTTAACAAAATATGGTGAAATTTGAAGTGGGCATATTTCTTAACAAAATATGGTAAAATTTGAAGTGGACATAAATCTTAACAAAATATGGTGAATTTTGAAGTGGACATATATCGTAAGAAAATATGGTGAAATTTTGACGTGGGCAAAAATCTTAAGAAAATATGGCGAAATTTGAAGCAGACATAAATTTTAACAAAATATGGTTAAATTTGAAAGGGGCATAAATCTTAACCAAATATAGTGAATTTTGAAGTGGGCATTAATCTTAACAATATATGGTGAATTTCGAAACGAGCATAAATCTTAACAAAATATGGTGAAATTCGAAACGAGCATAAATCTTAACAAACTATGGTGAATTATGAGGCTAGCATAAATCTAAACAAAATATGGTGAAATTTAAAGTGAGCATAAATCTTAACAATATATGGTGAAATTTGAAGTCTGCACAAATCATAACAAAATATGGTGAAATTTGGTGAAATTTGAAGTGGACATATATCGTAAGAAAATATGGTGAAATTTTGACGTGGGCAAAAATCTTAAGAAAATATGGCGAAATTTGAAGCAGACATAAATTTTAACAAAATATGGTTAAATTTGAAAGGGGCATAAATCTTAACCAAACATAGTGAATTTTGAAGTGGGCATTAATCTTAACAATATATGGTGAATTTCGAAACGAGCATAAATCTTAACAAAATATGGTGAATTTCGAAACGAGCATAAATCTTAACAAAATATGGTGAATTATTAGGCTAACATAAATCTAAACAAAATATGGTGAAATTTGAAGTGAACATAAATCTTAACAATATATGGTGAAATTTGAAGTCTGCACAAATCATAACAAAATATGGTGAAATTTGGTGAAATTTGAAGTGGACATATATCGTAAGAAAATATGGTGAAATTTTGACGTGGGCAAAAATTTTAAGAAAATATGGCGAAATTTGAAGCAGACATAAATTTTAACAAAATATGGTTAAATTTGAAAGGGGCATAAATCTTAACCAAATATAGTGAATTTTGAAGTGGGCATAATCTTAACAATATATGGTGAATTTCGAAACGAGCATAAATCTTAACAAAATATGGTGAATTTCGAAACGAGCATAAATCTTAACAAAATATGGTGAATTATGAGGCTAGCATAAATCTAAACAAAATTTGGTGAAATTTGAAGTGAGCATAAATCTTAACAATATATGGTGAAATTTGAAGTCTGCACAAATCATAACAAAATATGGTGAAATTTGAAGTAGGCATATATCTTAAGAAAATATGGTTAAATTTGAACTGGGCATAAATCTTAAGAAAATATGGTGAAATTTTTATGTGGGCATAAATATTAAGAAAATATGGTGAAATTTGAAGCAGGCATAAATCTTAACAAAATATGGTGAAATTTGAAGAGGGCATAAATCTTAACAATATATAGTGAAATTTGAAATGGGCATAGATATTAACAAAATATGGTGAAATTTGAAGCAGGCATAAATCTTAACAATATATGGTGAAATTTGAAGCAAACATAAATTTTAACGAAATATGGTTAAATTTGAAGGGGGCATAAATCTTAACAAAACATGGTGAATTTTGAAACTATCATCAATCTTAACAAAATATGGTGAATTTTGAAGCAGACATAAATCTTAACAAAATATGGTTAAATTTGAAGGGGGCATAAATCTTAACCAAATATGTTGAATTTTGAAGTGGGCATTAATATGAACAAAATATGGTGAAATTCGAAGTGTGAATAAATCTTAACAATATATGGAGAAATTTGAAGAGAACATAAATCTTAATTAGCAATATATGGTGAAATTTGAAGTGTGCATAAATCTTAACAAAATATGGTGAAATTTGAAGTGGGCATATATCTTAAGAAAATATGGTGAAATTTGAACTGGGCATAAATCTTAAGAAAATATGGTGAAATTTCTAATGGTAATAAATATTAAGAAAATATGGTGAAATTTGAAGCGAGCATAAAGTTTAACAAAATATGGTGAAATTTGAAGTGGTCATAAATATTAATAAAATATGGTGAAATTTGAAGTGGGCATATATATGAACAAAATATGGTGAAATTTGAAGTGGGCATAAATTTTAACAATATATGGTGAAATTTGAAGTGTGTAAAAATCTTAACAAAATATGGTGAAATTTGAAGTGGGCATAAATCTTTACAAAAAATGGTGAAATTTAAAGTGGGTATAATTCTTAACAAAATATGGTGAATTTTGAAGCGGGTTTAAATCTTAACAAAATATGGCGAAATTTGAAGTGAATATAAATCTTAACAATATATGGTGAAATTTGAAGTGTGCATAAATCATAAAAAAATATGGTGAAATTTGTACTGGGCATAAATCTTAAGAAAATATGGTGATATTTTTAAGTGGGCATAAATATTAAGAAAATATGGTGAAATTTTAAGTAGGCATAAATTTTAACAAAATATGGTGATATTTGAAGTGGGCATAAATCTTAACAAAATATGGTGAAATTTGAAGTGGGCATAGATATGAACAAAATATGGTTGAAATTTGAAGTGGACATAGATATGAACAAAATACGGTGAATTTTGAAGAAGGCATTAATTTTAACAAAATATGGTGAAATTTGAAGTGGTCATAAATCTTAAGAAAATATGGTTAAATTTTGTAGTGGGCATAAATCTTAAGAAAATATGGTAAAATTTGAAGCAGACGTACATCTTAACAAAACATGGTTAAATTTTGGGGGGCATAAATCTAAACCAAATATGGTGAATTTGAAGTGGGCATTAATCTTAACAAAATATGGTGAATTTTGAAACGAGCATAAATCTTAACAAAATATGGTGAATTTTGAAGCGAGCAGAAATCTAAACAAATTATGGTGAAATTTAAAGTGAGCAATAATCTTAACAATATATGGTGGAATTTCAAGTGTGCATAAATCTTAACAAAATATGGTGAAATTTGACGTGGGCATATATCTTAAGAAAATATGGTGAAATTTTTAAGTGGGCATAAATACTAAGAAAATATGGTGAAATTTGAAGCGGGCCTATATCTTAACAAAATATGGTGTAATTTGAATTGGGCATAAATATAAACAAAATATGGTGAAATTTTAAGTGAGCATAAATCTTAACAATATATGGTGAAGTTTGAAGTGTACATAAATCTTAACAAAATATGGTGAAATTCTAAGGGGGCATATATCTTAAGAAAATATGGGAAATTTTTTAAGTGGGCATAAATACTAAGAAAATATGGTGAAATTTGAAGTGGGCATAAATCTTAACAAAATATGGTGAAATTTGAAGTGGGCACAAATCTTAACAAAATATGCTGAAATTTGAAGGGGACATAAATCTTAAGAAAATATGGTGAAATTTTGAAGAGGGCATAAATCTTAAGAAAACATGGTGAAATTTGAAGCAGACATAAATCTTAACAAAATATGGTTAAATTTGAAGGGGGCATAAATCTTAACCAAATATGGTGAATTTTGAAGTGGGTATTAATCTTAACAAAATATGGTGAAATTTTAAGTAGGCATAAATTTTAACAAAATATGGTGATATTTGAAGTGGGGATAAATCTTAACAAAATATGGTGAAATTTGAAGTGGGCATAGATATGAACAAAATATGGTTGAAATTTGAAGTGGACATAGATATGAACAAAATACGGTGAATTTTGAAGAAGGCAATTTTAACAAAATATGGTGAAATTTGAAGTGGACATAAATCTTAAGAAAATATGGTTAAATTTTGAAGTGGGCATAAATCTTAAGAAAATATGGTAAAATTTGAAGCAGACATAAATCTTAACAAAACATGGTTAAATTTTGGGGGGCATAAATCTAAACCAAATATGGTGAATTTGAAGTGGGCATAAATCTTAACAAAATATGGTGAAATTTGAATTAGGCGTAAATCATAACAAAATATGGTAAAATTTGAAGTGGGCATATATCTTAACAAAATATGGTAAAATTTGAAGTGTACATATATCATAACAAAATATGTTATAATTTGAACTAGGCATCAATCTTAAGAAAATGAGGTGAAATTTTGAAGTGGGCATAAATGTTAAGAAAATATGGTGAAATTTGAAGCGAGCATAAATCTTAACAAAATATGGTGAAATTTGAAGGGGGCATAAATCTTAACAATATATAGTGAAATTTGAATTGTGCAAAAATCTTAACAAAATATGGTGAAATTTGAAGTGGGCATAAATCTTAATAAAATATGGTGAAATTTGAAGTGGACATAAATCTTAACAAAATATGGTGAAATTTGAATTGGACATATATCTTAAGAAAATATCGAAAAATTTTAAATTGAAAATATGGTGAAATTTGAAGCAGACATAAATATGGTGAAATTTGAAGTGGGTATAAATCTTAACAAAATATGGTGAAATTTGAAGTGGGTATAATTCTTAACAAAATATGGTGTTTTTTGAAACAAACATAATCTAAACAAAATATTGCAAATTTGAAGTGAACATAAATCTTAGCAATATATGGTCAAATTTGAATTGCGGATAAATCTTAACAAAATATGGTGAAATTTGAAGTGGGCATATATCTTAAGAAAATATGGTGATGTTTATAGTGGGCATAAATCTTAGCAAAATATGGTGTATTTTGAAGCGAGCATAAATCTAAACAAAATATGGTGAAATTTGAAGTGAGCATAAATCTTAACAACATATGGTGAAATTTGAAGTGTGTAGAAATCTTAACAAAATATGGTGAAATTTTAAGTGGGCATATATTTTAAGAAAATATGGTAAAATTTAAAGTGGGCATATATCTTAAAAAATATCGTATAATTTGAACTAGGCATCAATCTTAAGAAAATGAGGTGAAATTTTGAATTGGGCATAAATGTTAAGAAAATATGGTGAAATTTGAAGCGAGCATAAATCTTAACAAAATATGGTGAAATTTGAAGGGGGCATAAATCTGAACAATATATAGTGAAATTTGAAATGGGCAAAAATCTTAACAAAATATGGTGAAATTCTGATGAAATCCTAAGAAAATCCTAAGAAAATCTGATGAAATTTGAAATAAACATAAATCTTAAGAAAATCGAATGAAATTTGAAGAAAATCTGATGAAATTTGGGGTGAACTTATATCTTAAGAAATTTGATGTAAATATAAAGCTTATGAAAATTTAAGGAAATTGGAAATAAACATAAATCGTAAGAAAATCAGATAAAATTTGAAGAAAATATCATGCAATTTGAAGTGAAATTAAATCTTAAATTGATGGCATTTGAAGTGAATATAAACCTTAAGAAAATATGATGTAATTTGAAGTAAACATAAAAATCAGATGAAATTTGAAGAAAATATGAAGTGAAATTTATGTTCACTTCAAATTTCATCTGATTTTCTTTAGGTTTATATTCACTGCAAATTTCATAAAAGTCTTAAAATATAAGTTTACTTCATATTTCATGATATTTCCTTCAAATTTCATCATATTTTCTTAAGATTTAAGTTTACTTCACATTTCATTAGATTTTCTTAAGGTTTATATTCAGTTCAAATTTCAACACAATTCTTAAGATTTATGTTCAATTCAAATTACATCAGATTTTAAGAAAATTTCATCTGATTTTTATGTTTACTTCAAATATCATTATATTTTCTTAAGGGTTATATTCACATGAAATTTCATCAAATTTCTTCAGATTTAAGTTCAATTCAAATTTCATGATATTTTCTTCAAATTTCTTCTTATCTTTTTAAGATTTTATTTATTTCCAATTTCATCAGATTTTCTTCAAATTTCATTCGATTTTCATAAGATTTATGTTTACTTTTAATTTCATCATATTTTCTTAAGGTTTATATTCACTTCAAATTTCATTGAATTTCTTAAGATTTAAGTTCACTTCAAATTTCATCTGATTTTCTTCAAATTTCATCTGAATTTCTTAAGATTTACGTTTATTAACAATTTCATCAGATTTTCTAAGGTTTATATTCATTTCAAATTTCATCAATTTTCTTAAGATATAAATTAACCTTAAATTTCATCATATTTTCTTCAAATTTCTTTCGATTTTTAGGCTTACTTAAAATTTGATCATATTTCCTTAAGGTTTAGATTCACTTCAAATTTCATCAGATTTTTTAAGATTTAGGTTCACTTCGAATTTAAAGATATTTTCTTCAAATTTCATGATATTTTCTTTAAAATTCATCTGATTTTCTTAAGATTTATGTTTATTACAAATTTCATCAGATTTTCTTAAGGTTTATATTCACATCATATTTCATCAAATTTCTTAAGATTTAAGTTCACTTCAAATTTCATCTGATATTCTTCAAATTTCATCCGATTTTTATGTTTACTTCCAATTTCATCATATTTTCTTAAGGTTTATATTATTTTAAACTTTCATCAAAATTCTAAAGATTTAAGTTCACTTCAAATTTCATTATATTTTCTTCAAATTCTTCCGATTTTCTTAAATTTTATATTTACCTCCAATTTCATCATATTTTCATAAGGTTTATATTCACTTAAAATTTCATCAAAATTCTTAAGATTTATGCTCACTTCAAATTTCATCAGATTGTCTTCAATTTTCATCCATTTTTCTTAAGATAAATGTTTACTTCAAATTTCATCAGATTTTCTTAAGATTTATATTCACTTCAAATTTAATCAACTTTGTTAAGGGTTATATTAACTTAAACTTTATCAGTTTTTCTTCAAATTCTTCCTAATTTATTAAGATTTATGTTTACTTCCATTTTCATCATATTTTCTTAAGGTTTATATTCACTTAAAATTTCACCAAATTTCTTAAGATTTAAGTTCACTTCAAATTTCATCTGATTTTCATCAAATTTCATCTAAATTTCTTAAGATTTATGTTTATTTCCAATTTCATCAAATTTTCTAAGCTTTATATTCACCTTAAATTTCATCATATTTTCTTCAAATTTCATTCAATTTTTATGCTTACTTCAAATTTGATCATATTTACTTAAGGTTTACATTCACTTCAAATTTAATCAAATTTCTTAAGATTTAAGTTCACTTCAAATTTCAAGATATTTTCTTCAAATTTCATGATATTTTCTTTAAGTTTCATCTGATTTTCTTAAGATTCATGTTTATTACTAATTTCATCAGATTTTCTTAAGGTTTATATTCACTTCAAATTTCATCAGATTTCTTAAGATTTACGTTCACTTCAAATTTCATCCAATTTTCTTCAAATTTCATCAGATTTTTATGTTTTCTTCAAATTTCATCATATTTTCTTAAGGTTTATATTCACTTCAAAATTCATGCAATTTTCTTCAAATTTTATATGATTTTCTTAAAATTTATGTTTATTTCCAATTTCATCAGATTTTCATAAGGTTTATATTTACATCAAATTTTATCAAATTTCTTAAGATATAAGTTCACCTCAAATTTCATCAGATTTTCTTCAAATTTCATTCGTTTTTCTTAAGATTTATGTTTACTTCAAATTTCATCAGATTTTGTTAAGGTTTATATTCACTTCAAATTTCATCAAATTTCTTAAGATTTAAGTTCACTTCAAATTTCATCATATTTTCTTCAAATTTCATCTGATTTTCTTAAGATTTATGTTTATTTCCAATTTCATCAAATTTTCATAATGTTTATAATCACTTAAAATTTCATCAAAATTCTTAAGATTTATGCTCACTTCAAATTTCATCAGATTTTCTTCAATTTTCATCCATTTTTTTAAAGATTAATGTTTACTTCAAATTTCATCAGATTTTCTTAAGATTTATATTAACTTCAAATTTATTCAACTTTGTTAAGGGTTATATTAACTTTATCAGTTTTTCTTCAAATTCTTCCTAATTTATTAAGATTTATGTTTACTTCCAAATTCATCAGATTTTCTTATAGTTTATATTCACTTCAAATTTCATCATATTATCTTAAAATTTCATACGATTTTTATGCATACTTCAAATTTGATCATATTTTCTTAAGGTTAACATTCACTTCAAATTTCATCAAATTTCTTAAGATTTAAGTTCACTTTAAATTTAAAGATATTTTCTTCAAATTTCATGATATTTTCTTTAAATTTCATCTGATTTTCTTAAGATTTATGTTTATTACCAATTTCATTAGATTTTGTTAAGGTTTATATTCACTTCAAATTTCATCAAATTTCTTAAGATTTAAGTTCACTTTAAATTGCATCTGATTTTCTTCAAATTTTATCAAATTTTTTTGTATACTTCAAATTTCATCAAATTTTGTTGTTTACTTAAAATTTCATCATATTTGCCTAAGGTTTATATTCACTTCAAATGTCATCAAATTTCTTAAGATTTAAGTTCAATTCAAATTTCATGATATTTTCTTCAAATTTTATCTGATTTTCTTAAGATTTATGTGTATTTCCAATTTCATCAGATTTTCATAAGGTTTATATTTACGTCAAATTTTATTAAATTTCTTAAGATATACGTTCACCTCAAATGTCATCATATTTTCTTCAAATTTCATTTGATTTTCGTAAAATTTCTGTTTACTTCTAATTTCATCATAATTTCTCAAGATTTATATTCACTTCAAATTTCATTAAATTCCTTAAGATTTAAGTTCACTTCAAATTTCACTATTTTTTCTTCAAATTCTTCCGATTTTCTAAAGATTTAAGTTCACTTAAAATTTCATCATATTTTCTTAAAATTTCATACGATTTTCCTAAGATTTTTGTTTACTTAAAATTTACGCATATTATCTTAAGGTTTATATTCACTTCAAATTTCATCAACTTTTTTTAATATTTAAGTTCACTTTAAATTTCATCAGATTTTTGAAGGTTTATATTCACTTCAAATTTCAACAAATTTCTTAAGATATAAGTTCACCATAAATTTCATCATATTTTCTTCAAATTTCATTCGAATTTCTTAAGATTTAAGTTTACTTACAATTTTATTAGATTTTCTTAAGGTTTATATTCACTTCTAATTTCATCAAATTTCTTAAGATTTATGTTCACTTCAGTTTTAGTCAAAAAAAATTTGTAATTCTCTTACGATTTCCTTAAGATTTACGTTTACTTCAAATTTCATCAGTTTTTTTAAGATTTATATTCACTTCAAATATAATCAAATTTCTTAAGGTTTATATTCACTTCAAATTTTATCAGATTTTCTTCAAATTCTTCTGATTTTCTTAAGATTTTTGTTCACTTCCAATTTCATCATATTTTCTTAAGGATTATATTCAGTTCCAAATTTATCTAATTTTCATAATGTTTATATTCACATCAAATTTCATCAAATTTCTTATGATTAAAGTCCACCTAAAATTTCATTAGATCTTCTTCAAATTTCATTCGATTTTCTTAAGATTTATGTTTGCTTCAAATTTCATCGGATTTTCTTAAGGTTTTTATTCACATCAAATTTCATCGAATTTCTTAATATATAAGTTCACCTAAAATTTCATTAGATTTTCTTCAATTTTCATTCGACTTTCTTAAGATTTATGTGAAATTCAAATTTCATCAGATTTTCTTAAGGTTTATATTCACTTAAAATTTCATCAAATTTCTTAAAACTTAAGTTCACTTCAAATTTCATTTGTTTTTTTTCAAATTTCATCTGATTTTTATGTTTACTCCAAATTTTATTAAATTTTCTTAAGGTTTATATTCACTTCAAATTTTATCAAATTTCATAAGATTTAAGTTCACTTCAAATTTCATGATATTTTCTTCAAATTTCATCTAATTTTACTAAGATTTATGGTTATTTCAAATTTCATCAGATTTTTTAAGGTTTATAATCACTTCAAATTTCATCAAATTTCTTAAGATAAAAGTTCACATCAAATTTCATCATATTTTCTTTAAATTTAATTCGATTTTCTTAAGATTTATGTTTACTTACAATTTTATCAGATTTTCTTAAGGTTTATATTCACTTCTAATTTCTTCAAATTTCTTAAGATTTATGTTCACTTCAATTTTTATCAGATTTTTTTTTAAATTTCTACCGATTTTCTTAAGATTTACATTTACTTCAAATTTTATTAGATTTTTTAAAGATTTATAATTACTTCAAATATAATCAAATTTCTTAAGGTTTATATTCACTTCAAATTTTATCAGATTTTCTTCAAATGCTTCTGATTTTTGTTCACTTCCAATTTCATCATATTTTCATGATATTTTCTTCAAATTTCATATGATTTTCTTAAGATTTATGTTTATTTCCAATTTCATCTGATTTTCATAACTTTTATATTCACATCAAATTTCTTAAGATATAAGTTCACCTCAAATTTCATCAGATCTTCTTCAAATTTCATTCGACTTTCTTAAGATTTATGTGTACTTCAAATTTAATCTTATTTTCTTAAGATTTATGTTTATTTCCAATTTCATCAGATTTTGTTAAGGTTTATAAGATATAAGTTCACCTCAAATTTTATCATATTTGCTTCAAATTTCACTTCAATTTTCATCAGATTTTATTTAATTTTCTTCTGATTTTCTTAAGATTTACGTTTACTTCAAATTTCATCAGATTTTTTAAAGATTTATATTCACTTCAAATATAATCAAATTTCTTAAGGTTTATATTCACTTCAAATTCTTTCGATTTTCTTAAGATTTATGTTCACTTCCAATTTCACCATATTTTCTTAAGGATTGTATTCACTTCAAATTTAATCGAATTTCATGATATTTTATTCAAATTTCATTTGATTTTCCTAAGATTTATGTTTATTTCTAATTTCATCAGATTATCATAAGGTTTATATTCACATCAAATTTCATCAGATCTTCTTCAAATTTTATTTGATTTTCTTAATATTTATATTTACTTCAAATTTCATCAGATTCTCTTAAGTATTATATTCACTTCAAATTTCATCAAATTTCTTAAGATTTATGTTTACTTCAAATTTCATCAGATTTTCTTAAGATTTATATTCACTTCAAATATAATAAAATTTCTTAAGGTTGATATTCACTTCAAATTTTATCAGATTTTCTTCAAATTCTTCCTATTTTCTTAAGACTTATGTTCACTTCAAATTTCATCATATTTTCTTAAGGGTTATTTTAACTTCAAATTTTTTCAAATTTCGTATGATTTAATTTCACTTCAAATTTCATGATATTTTCTTTAAATTACCTGATATTTTCTTCAAATTTCATCTGATTTTCTTAAGATTTATGTTTATTTCCGATTTCATCAGATTTTCATAAGGTTTATATTTACATCAAATTTCGTCAAATTTCTTACGATATAAGTTCACCTCAAATTTCATCAAATTGCTTACGATATAAGTTCACCTCAAATTTCATCAGATTTTTTTCGAATTTCATTCGATTTTCTTAAGATTTATGTTTACTTAAAATTTCATTAGATTTTCTTAAGGTTTTTATTCACTTCAAATTTCATTAAATTTCTTAAGATTTAAGTTCACTTCAAATTTCATTATATTTTCTTTAAACATCATCCTATTTTTAAGTTTACTTCAAATTTCATCATATTTTCTTAAGGTTTATATTCACCTAAACTTTCATCAAATTTAAGATTTAAGTTCACATCAAATTTAGTCATATTTTCTATAAATTTTATTTGATTTTCTTAAGATTTATGTTTATTTCCAATTTTATCAGATTTTAATAATGTTTATATTTACATCAATTTTGCTAAGATACCGGTTCACCTCAAATGTTATCGATTTTCTTCAAATTTCATTTGATTTTCTTATAATTTATGTTTACTTCAAATTTTATCAGATTTTCTTAAGGTTTATATTCACTTCAAATTTCATTAAATTTCTTAAGATTTAAGTTCACTTCAAATTTCATTATATTTTCTTCGAATTTCATGATATTTTCTTCAAATTTCCTCTGAGTTTCTTAAGATTTATGTTTATTTCAAATTTTCTTAAGGTTTATAATCACTTCAAATTTAATCAAATTTCTTAAGATTTATATTTACTTTAAATTTTATTAGATGTTGTACAAATTTATCTGGTTTTCATAAGATATATGTTCACTTCATATGTCATCAGATTTTCTTCAATTTGCATCCGATTTTTATAATATTTTACTTCAAATTTCATAAGACTTTCTTTAGAATTATATTCACTTCAAATTTCATCAAATTTCTTAAGATTTAAGTTCACTTTCAATTTCATGATATTTTCTACTAATTTCATCCGATTTTCTTAAGATTTACGTTAACTTCAAAATTTATCAGATTTTCTTATGGTTTATAATTACTTCAAATTTCATCAAATTTTCTTAAGATTTAAGTTTACTTCACATTTTATCTGATTTTCTTAAGGTTTATATTCCTTACAATTTTCATGAAAATTCTTAAGATTTATGTTCCCTTCAAATTTCATCAAATTTTCTACAAATTTTATCCGATTTTCTAAAGATTTATATTTACTTCAAATTTCATCAGATTTACTTAAGGTTTATATTTACTTTAAATTTCCTTAAATTTCTTTAGATTTAAGTTCACTACAAATTTCATGATATTTTCTTCAAATTTCATCCGATTTTCTTAAAATTTATGTTCACTTCAAATTTTCTTAAGGTTTATATTCACATAAAATTTAATCAAATTTCTTAACATTTATATTTACTACAAATTTTATTAGATTTTCTTCAAATTTATGTGGTTTTCTTCAGATATATGTTTACTTCAAATTTCATCAGACTTTCTTAAGGTTTATATTCACTTCAAATTTCATCAAATTTCTTAAGATTTAATCTCACTTCAAATTTCATGATATTTTCTTCAAATTATATCAGATATTCTTAAGATTTACGTTAACTTCAAATTTTATCATGTTTTCTTAAGGTTTATATTATATTCAAATTTCATCAAAACTCAAATGATTTATGTTTTCTTCAAATTTCATCAGATTTTCTTCATATATCATTCAAATTTCTTAAGATTTATGTTTACTTCAAATTGCATAAGATTTTGTTAAGGTTTATATTCACTTCAAATTTCATCAAATTTATTAAGATTTAAGTTCACTTCAAATTTCATCATATTCTCTTAAGATTTACGCTTACTTCAAATTTTCAGCAGAGTTTCTTAAGATTTATATTTACTTCAAATTTTATTAGATTTTCTTCATATTTTCTTAAGGTTTATATTCACTTGAAATTTCATTAAATTTCTTAAGATTTAAGTTCAATTCAAATTTCATGATATTTTCTGCAAATTTCTTCTGATTTTTTTAAGATTTATGTTTACTTCCAATTTCATCATATTTTCTTAAGGTTTATATTCACTTCAAATTTCATTAAATTTCTTAAGATTTAAGTTCACTTCAAATTTCATCTGATTTTCTTAAAATTTCATCCGATTTTCTTCAAATTTCATCTGAATTTCTTATGATTTATGTTTATTTCCAATTTCACCAGATTTTCTAAGGTTTACATTCACTTCAAATTTCATCAAATTTCTTAAGATTTAAGTTCACTTAAAATTTCATCATATTTTCTTCAAATTTCATGATATTTTCATTAAATTTCAACTGATTTTCTTAAGATTTATGTTTATTACCAATTTCATCAGATTTTCTTAAGGTTTATATTCACTTAAAATTTCATCAAATTTCTTAAGATTTAAGTTCACTTCAAATTTCATCTGATTTTCTTCAAATTTCATCCGATTTTTATGTTTACTTCAAATTTCATCATATTTTCTTAAGTTTTATCACTTCAAATGTCATCAAATTTCTTAAGATTTAAGTTCACTTCATATTTCATTATATTATCTTCAAATTCTTCCGATTTTCTTAAGATTTATGTTTACTTCCAATTTCATCATATTTTCTTAAGGTTTATATTCAATTAAACTTTCATCAAAATACTTAAGAATAAAGTTCACTTCAAATTTCATTATATTTTCTTCGAATTCTTCCGATTTTCTTAACATTTATGTTTACTTCCAATTACATCATATTTTCATAAGGTTTATATTCACTTAAAATTTCATCAAAATTCTTAAGATTTATGCTCACTTTAAATTTCATCAGATTTTCATCAATTTTAATCCATTTTTCTTAAGATTAATGGTTACTTCAAATTTCATCACATTTTCTTAAGATTTATATTCACTTCAAATTTAATCAACTTTGTTAAGGGTTATATTAACTTAAATTTTAACAGTTTTTCTTCAAATTCTTCCTAATTTATTAAGATTTATGTTTACTTCCAATTTCATCATATTTTCTTAAGGTTTATATTCACTTCAAATTTCACCAAATTTCTTAAGATTTAAGTTCACTTCAAATTTCATCTGATTTTCATCAAATTTCATCTAAATTTCTTTAGATTTATGTTTATTTCCAATTTCATCAAATTTTCTAAGGTTTATATTCACCTCAAATTTCATCATATTTTCTTAAAATTTCATTCAATTTTTATGCTTACTTCAAATTTGATCATATTTTCTTAAGGTTTACATTCACTTCAAATTTCATCAAATTTCTTAAGATTTAAGTTCACTTCAAATTTCAAGATATTTTCTTCAAATTTCATGATATTTTCTTTAAGTTTCATCTGATTTACATAAGATTTATGTTTATTTCCAATTTCACCTGATTTTATTAAGGTTTACATTCACATCAAATTTCTTAAGATTTAAGTTCACTTCAAATTTAAATATATTTTCTTCAAATTTCATGATATTTTCTTTAAATTTCAACTGATTTTTTTAAGATTTATGTTTATTACCAATTTCATCATATTTTCTTAAGGTGTATATTCACTTAAAATTTCATCAAATTTCTTAAGATTTAAGTTCACTTCAAATTTCTTCTGATTTTCTTCAAATTTCATCCGATTTTTATGTTTACTTTAAATTTCATCATATTTTCTGAAGGTTTTTATTCACTTCAAATGTCATCAAATTTCTTAAGATTTAAGTTCACTTCAACTTTCATTATATTTTCTTCAAATTCTTCCGGTTTTCTTAAGATTTATGTTTACTTCCAATTTCATCATATTTTCTTAAGATTTATATTCAATTAAACTTCCATCAAAATTCTTAAGATTTAAGTTCATTTTAAATTTCATATTATTTTCTTCAAATGCTTCCGATTTTCTTAACATTTATGTTTAGTTCCAATTTCATCATATTTTCATAAGGTATATATTCACTTAAAATTTTATCAAAATTCTTAAGATTTATGCCCACTTCAAATTTCATCATATTTTAATCAATTTTCATCCATTTTTCTTAAGATTAATGTTTACTTTAAATTTCATCAGATTTTCTTAAGATTTATATTCACTTCAAATTTAATCAACTTTGTTAAGGGTTATATTAACTTAAATTTTAACAGTTTTTCTTCAAATTCTTCCTAATTTATTAAGATTTATATTTACTTCCAATTTCATCATATTTTCTTAAGGTTTATATTCACATCAACTTTCACCAAATTTCTTAAGATTTAAGTCCACTTCAAATTTCATCTGATTTTCATCAAATTTCATCTAAATTTCTTAAGATTTATGTTTAATTCCAATTTCATCAGATTTTCTAAGGTTTATATTCACCTCAAATTTCATCATATTTTCTTCAAATTTCATTCAATTTTTATGCTTACTTCCAATTTGATCATATTTTCTTAAGGTTTAAGTTCACTTCAAAATTCATGATATTTTCTTCAAATTTTATATGATTCTCTTAAGATTATGTTTATTTCCAATTTCATCAGATTTTCATAAGGTTTATATTTACATAAAATTTTATCAAATTTCTTAAGATATAAGTTCACCTCAAATTTCATCAGATTTTCATCAAATTTCATTCGATTTTCTTAAGATTTATGTTTACTTCAAATTTCATCAGATTTTCTTAAGGTTTATACTCACTTCAAATTTCATTAAATTTCTTAAGGTTTAAGTTCCCTTCAAATTTCATTATATTTTCTTCAAATTCTTCCGATTTTCTGAAAATTTATGTTTACTTCCAATTTCATCATAATTTCATAAGGTTTATATTCACTAAAAATTTCATCAAAATTCTTAAGATTTATTCTCACTTCAAATTTAATCAGATTTTCTTCATTTTTCATCCGATTTTCTTAAGATTAATGTTTACTTCAAATTTCTTAAAATTTAAGTTCTCTTCAAATTTCATTTGATTTTCTTTAAATTTCATCTGAATTTCTTAAGATTTATGTTTATTTCCAATTTCATCAGATTTTGTAAGGTTTATATTCACTTCAAATTTCATCAAATTTCTTAAGATATAAGTTCACCTCAAATTTCATCATATTTTCTTAAAATTTCATTCGATTTTTATGCATACTTCAAATTTGATCATATTTTCTTTAGGTTTACATTCACTTCAAATTTCATCAAATTTCTTAAGATTTAAGTTCTTTTCAAATTTCAAAATATTTTCTTCAAATTTCATGATATTTTCTTTAAATTTCATCTGATTTTCTTAAGATTTATGTTTATTACCAATTTCATCATATTTTCTTAAGGTTTATATTCACTTAAAATTTCATCAAATTTCTTAAGATTTAAGTTCACTTCAAATTTCATCAAATTTTTTTGTTTACTTCAAATTTCATCATATTTTCTGAAGGTTTATATTCACATCAAATGTCATCAAATTCCTTAAGATTTAAGTTCACTTCAAATTTCATGATATTTTCTTCAAATTTTATCTGATTTTCTTAAGATTTATGTTTATTTCCAATTTCATCAGATCTTCATAAGGTTTATATTTACATCAAATTTTATTAAATTTCTTAAGATATACGTTCACCTCAAATTTCATCATATTTTCTTCAAATTTCATTTGATTTACGTAAAAATTTTGTTTACTTCAAATTTCATCATAATTTCTCAAGGTTTATATTCAATTCAAATTTCATTAAATTTTTTAAGATTTAAGTTCACTGAAAATTTCACCATATTTTATAAAAATTTCATCCGATTTTCCTAAGATTTATGTTTATTTAAAATTTCAGCATATTATCTTAAGATTTATATTCACTTCAAATTTCATCAACTTTTTTTAATATTTAAGTTCACTTCGAATTTCATCTAATTTTCTTAAAATTTCATCTGATTTTCTTATGATTTATGTTTATTTCCAATTTCATCAGATTTTTTAAGGTTTATATTCACCTTAAATTTCATCATATTTTCTTCAAATTTCATTCGATTTTATTAAGATTTAAGTTTACTTACAATTTTATTAGATTTTCTTAAGGTTTATATTCACTTCTAATTTCATCAAAATTCTTAAGGTTTATGTTCACTTCAGTTTTAATCAGATTTTTTTTTTTAAATTTCTTCTGATTTTCTTAAGATTTACGTTTACTTCAAATTTCATCAAATTTTTTTATGATTTATATTCACTTCAAATATAACCAAATTTCTTAAGGTTTATATTCATTTCAAATTTTATCAGATTTTCTTCAAATTCTTCCGATTTTCTTATGATTTTTGTTCACTTCCAATTTCATCATATTTTCTTAAGGATTATAATCACTTCAAATTTCATGATATTTTCTCCAAATGTCATCTGATTTTCTTAAGATTTGTGTTTATTTTATATTTCATCTGATTTTCATAACGTTTATATTCACATCAAATTTCATCAAATTTCTTAAGATATAAGTTCACCTAAAATCTCATCAGATCTTCTTCAAATTTTATTTGATTTTCTTAAGATTTATGTTTACTTCAAATTTCATCAGATTAAATTAAGTTTTATATTCACTTCAAATTTCATCAAATTTCTTAAGATTTAAGTTCACTTAAAATTTCATTATATTTTCTTCAAATTTCATTTGATTTTTATGTTTACTTCAAATTTCATCATATTTTCTTAATGTTTATATTCACTTCAAATTTCATCAAATTTCTTAAGATTTAAGTTCAATTCAAATTTCATGATATTTTCTTCAAATTTCATCTAATTTTCTTAAGATGTATGTTTTTTTTCCAATTTCATCAGATTTCTTAAGCTTTATAATCACTTCAAATTTCATCAAATTTCTTAAGATATAAGTTCACCTCAAATTTCAACATATTTTCTCCAAATTTCATTCGATTTTCTTAAGGTTTATGTTTTCTTAAGGTTTATATTCACTTCTAATTTCATCAAAATTCTAATTTCATCAAATTTATAAGTTTTAACCAAATTTCCTCCTATATTTTTATTATCAAATAATTTGAATGCACATATTTTAGAAGTGAATTTTAAATTTATTTTAATTTTAATTTTAATTAATAGAGATCATAGGTATTTATTCTTGCATCTGTTGTTTTTATCTTTTCTTACTAGTAAGTATTTTTGTTATTTCAATCTTTTCGTAAGTATTTTCCTTATTTCATTGTTCAAATCAAAGGTTGAGATTTTAGGTATGTTAATTGTTTGTTTATTTATATAATCACAGGAATCTCTTAAATATTTAGAAGCTAGTTCAACACGAAGAAGAAAGACAAAGATGCAGTGGACCCCCCAAACTTCAACAAACCAATCTTATACTTTTTTATTGTTGTTTTGGACAAAGAGTGTATTATTTTAAATAACTGTTTGTCTTCTTCTTTTTTATTTTGTCGTAACATTTCAATTCAAGTCAACAAGATTTTATTTATCAAATATTATAAACTTATTACTAATTTATTAACAGTGCTAAGTGTCTCTGAGACTAAATTCAAAATCAAAATTGTGATAAAATTGAAAGAAAGCTCTTTTCATCTCTTTCACGTATTTTTGAGTCTAAATTATATAACCGCAAACAAATTTAATTTTCCTTTAGGAATAAAATCATTTAAATATTTTTAGTTTTGTTGGAAATTACACAAAAAAGTTGATTAATAACATAGTTTGTATAATCATAAATGAAGTGATAAAATTATTGAATTTTGTATTATAGTGACTTCAAAAGGGAAATGATATTATACAATTGAATGAAATAGGTGTCATTGTTTTTGAAATAAACAGGCTTTATGCTCAGGATACACGGTATTCATTTTGAATAATAGAATTATAAAAAATTTGATAACAAATAATCGATATATACATCCTTTATTGCAAATCAATTTGTTGTGTTGTCCACAAGCTATAGGATATGAAGAACAATATACAATCACATAAACCAACTTTTGAAAACAGCCGCAATATTGTGTTTAGGTAGAAGGTGTTTCATATGTGCTACAGCCAAATAATATGTCATATCGGTTCATGCACCATTCCAATTTCCATACTTACTTTTTTATGTCATATACCAATACACGGATTCATTGCGTGTCTGTACATCCACCATGACCAAAACTGCGTATTTTGTGTTTCTACTTTTATGACCACCAAACCAAACCAAACTGTCACACTCACATTGAGTTGTGAAAGAAATCACCAATTATTTGCACATATGATTTAGAATTGTTGTGTAGATTATACATAAATTTTCATTTTGTCAGCATTTGAAATTGATGATTCTGTTTAGCCTTATATGAGGTGCGTTTGGTTGTTTTGTTGTAAACTAGGATGACAGAAACAACTTGTTAATGACCAGAAAAGCCAAAGCCAAAGGGGTCACCCAAACCCGATAAAAACACATTTGAATTATGGTGATACAAATTGTAATTATCATTCTCGATAACCCGGTGGCCACTCTGAACCTCTTGTTCCGTGGGGTGCCCAAAAGGTGGCGCGGAAGGGACACAAAAGTCACTACAGCTGTAATTCAACATCCCTGTGTTTGGCTTCCGAATCAAATTCTGGTATCGTGTCAAACTCGGTCGGGTAACCAATCCGAGAAAATCCGAACTTGTCTTCTTGTTGTAGCATTTTGAGTGATGTCACCGCGGAAGGGCAAAGCTCTGGTCGTCCATTACGGAAACGACTCCGACATATCCTCCACATGGGACGACGTGGAAGGTGATGATCCATTGCTGTATTCTTTACCACAAAACGATTGAACTTCCTTCTGCGAGCTTGAGTTCTTCTTGTATATGCGACATAAACCCAATCATCCAACTGCATCATAATAACATCCCATAAATACAAGACAAACAGATAAACAGAAAACAACATGAATATAGGATAGTGTTACATACTTTGGAGCTACCAAGGTTGTGTTTTCTTGAAGCGTCAAGAAGGCGATACTCATGCATAATCCAATTCGTTTTGGTCCCTTTTGGAGCTTTCCCAATATAGAAAACAAGTGCTTTCTTTATGCCAACTTTTCTACCTTCCGTTGTGATGACTTTATCCGTTCCGGTAGCTTTCCAGTACCCCGACCCAGCAACTCTGTTAGGTCGAGAACCATTCGGATATTTCCTGTCCCTTGGACTGAAGAAATACCACTCTTTCTCACCGAAATTCGCTTTACCTGCAAAACTAGAACATTAAATTCAACTGCTTCACAAAAATAATAACTAGTTAATTAATTAATTAATAAATGAATTAATTAATTACCTGGAAGAACCCATGGATCGAATTTGTATAAATCAATTTCAGCAATAATTGGCAAAGAGAAATGGTGTCCTGCAACTTTACGACATAGGTACTGAACAAGTAGCTCTTCATCGGTAGGGAAGAATCTGAAACCAGGAGGTAAACTCAACTGTGACAGAGGATCTCTATCTTGAACTCCCATTTTTTTTATTTTTCTTTCTTTCTTTTTCTAAGCTTGAGTGTTGGCGGTTATTTATATAGGCATACAAAATGCATCCTATACAGATGGAATCGAGGGTAATGCAGAGGGCATCATTAAGTGTTTGTGGATCGGCAACAAGAATCAAACTTTCAGCAAATTCCCAGTTATGAGAACTGACAGCAGTTTGCAACAAGCGACCCAATTCAACCCTGTCTTGTTGATAACACGATTTTATATAACATATTTGATGTACTTTTCATAAATAATGTTAATGTTTTTATTTAATTATTTCACTTTATTTCTATATTACGTTGGTATTTTCTATGTTTCAGGTATTTGCATTAAATAAAGATAAATCGAGCAAAGAAGTAAAATCGAGGAAAAATTGGATTAAAAAGCAAAGAAATGAAGCAAAAGGTGTGACATAGTAAAAGGGAGGTGTTAAGAAGAAGAAAACAATTAAAGCAAGCCCAATACAAGCCCAAAGACGCGTGATCCACAAGATCATCACGGGTTGAGACGGTCGTCTCACCCTTCCACATAGCACGGAGGCGCCCGCCTCCTACGCAAGTGGGGCCCACCATTTTCTCTTCATGCAGTTGAGACGCACGTCTCATCTTGGCCCTATTCTTGAGGCGCCCGTCCCCGTTCTTCAAGGCAGGATTTTCTCACACGATGCCACTTATTTCGGGACGAGTTGAGGAAAGGCAGTTACAAATGCATCTATAAATAGGAGTCCCAGTTTCAGAATCAAAGGGGGGTCGGTCAGCATTTCACCGAACAACCGTTATTTTATATTTCGCACTTTTATTTCCAGTATTGTACTTTGAATTCATTTTATTTTCACGATCTAACCTTACGTTAGATCCGGCTTTCTATTCCTTGTCGTATTTATTTTCCTTTCAATTCAAGAAGTCAAGAACAAGGTTATTTCAAGATTATTAATTTGGTTTTATTTATTTATTTTATGTTATTTAATTTTCTTGTTCGATATTATTTATCGATTATGTTTAAATATATTGAACTGATTTATTTATGCATGTCGAATTAATTAATATGTGCTAGGTCTTTTGATATTGGTATGTAAATTAATCGATCCTTAGGAATCTAAAATAAAGCGGCATAATGTTACGTTGTTAAAAATATTCTTTCGACTTAGATATCTAATTTAATTTATTAATAGGTTTAGAAACCAAGAGCGAAAGTTTGAGGTTAATAAACCGACTAAGATTAGAAACCAACAGAGCGAGTTTGAGGTTTAGAATCGGATAGTAGATACTAGGTATTGTTTTTAAAAACCGCGACAGCTTTTTAAAACCAATTAAACTTTATTTATTTTCAAAAAGTGTTTTTATATTCGGCGGGATAGCGAAAGCATACGTTAGGATTTAATTACATGATTCTTATCAATAGAACGAGTTTGAGATAGGATCTTTAGATAAGTATTGTTTTTGAAATAGGATTTTTATCAACATGAGTAACACGTCGGTGGAAATTTAGATCCCCTTAGGCTAGACGAATTACGTACCGATATCTATTTATTTATTTATTATATTTTCCTTAAACCAAAATCTTAAAGAATTATTTCGCCTTAGCTATATACCGTAACGTAGGATAACAATAGGTCGATTTATAGTCTCTGTGGGTTCGATATCTTTTAAAACTACGCGATAGGACTGTGCACTTGCAGTCTGCCGATTTATAGACGATAAAGTCGCGATCACTTGTCTAGATAGTTTCTTGTTGTCGTCGGAATCCCTGGATTTGAGCTTCTTGGACATTGTGGAGTCTTTGTTTATAAATGAGGGTGGTTCTCTTGAGAAAACAAGAGGGCTATTTTGTCCTTTGTCAGTTTGATTATCATTGTGGTCTTGTGTTTGGGGTTGTTCAATCATCATGACAGGGAAATGTTACTCTCCTAGACGAGAAACTGAGTGTTGAAAGCAGGAGAGATACAATCCATGCTGCTCAAAAACAAAATTAATTTTAGGTTTTGTCTACAAATGTTGGATTGGTTGATAATTGCAGATTGCATACAAGAGGAATTGGATGGAGAATTATAATAAAATTAAATAAAGTGGAAGAAAGAGATAGAACCTGATTGCGAAACGAAACCAAACGAAACCCCCACTTCAGGCCTCGCCTATGAATTGTTATGCGACTTTCATTTCAATTCAGACCCCAAATATAGAGACCACCAATAACCTATTTTAAAATACCCTCCTCTTCCGATTTGCTTTTTCAACATGATCAACACATTAGTGAACCGACGATCTAATAAAAACTAGAATACCAATCATCAATGACAAAAACAATAAAGATAACATTTTGAGCAATATCAATCATCAATGACAAAAACAATAAAGATAACATTTTGAGCAATACCCATAATTTAAAAACCAAGACAAATGATATAATTTTTTGTGCTACAATCTGTTGACATATTAATCCAAAAATAAAACATATAAGAATTGGCATGATCTTAACTAAACGTAACATCATTCTTGATTCTTGATCTTCGGTACTCGCTTATTCAACTGCTCGATCCTGACAAGAAGACATGTAACAGGATACAAGAACCCAATAAAAAATGATCTTAACTAAACATATAAGATATAACAACTACTATACTAGTATTACTGGCTAGAATGACTTGACCATAAACAATGGAAAATGCCCATACACAAAAAGAAAGGAAAAAACAAAAGAACGAGGAGCCAGTATCTTCACTTCCTTTCCTCATATCTCAATCATTTTTCTAGATTGGAAAAGTATTGATAATTTCATATCTATATGCATACCCCATACAAAAACAGGTATGGCTTATGAGTTACTATAACATTGAATTATTGAAACGAAGATCGATAAAACAAAAATGCTGCTTAAGGGGGCTGGCTGGCTGGAAAAAATATTACAGAATAATTTGGATAAGTATACTGGTAATCAAGCACCTACAAAAATAGTAATAGCAGCTTCGCAATACACTGTTGAGCTAGGCCTGTAACCTTTAAAACTAACTTTTACATCCTTGCCAGCATTGACACAAAGCACCTGCAACATAAGGGGCTGTTTGTTTTAGAAGTATATGCGAAAGAAATATTAAACAAACCATGAAGCAACTGGTAACAAATGGGTTCTTCAATCATAATTCAAAAGTAAACTTTATACCTAAAGATGCACATGGAATGGAGACACCAATAAAAAAAACTATTTCTTTCAACCTTTTTATGGAATGACCAACAAACTAAAAACTACCAATTGGTCAACTAAGCTCTAACACAATGTCAGCCATTTCACGCCAAAAGCTTAGGCGGCAGCAAGAAAGATCTAGACAATGTGTATGATCGATCATCTTGACTTACATTGAACCACATCTTTGTAAATTGTAATCAGTTAAACCCAATTGATCTGGCAATCCTAAAGATCTAAGACAAGTATTCCAAATGAACTTAGGATAGAATGATTGTTCTTAAATAACATAGTTCGCGCTTAAAAAGCACAATCTATCATTTTCCCTATATAGCACGTCGAGGCAAGTTGCAATGTAATAATAATAATAATGTGTGTCAATGGTGCCCAAATGTTGTAAGGTAGCAACTATAACAAAACCCTTGAGAAAAATAGAAACTATGCCTACCGATTAAACTTTAAGGCCTTCTTCTTTTGCTTTCTTGTACCATTTAAGTGTGCTCTCCAATGTTGTGTAAGCGGCAACGTCTGTCAAACTCTTGCTTTCAACAGCATAATCAAATACTTCATAAGCATCTGCGATTCTACCAACTCTACACAATGTCCTGACAAACGTAGCATAAGAAGCCATATCAAGCTTCAGACCATCCGATTTCATCATTTCATAGAACTCCATGGCCTTATCAAACAGCCTAGACTTACACAACCCATGTAGCAGCGTGTTATCGTGCACAATTCGGACTGCAGCCCTTCATCTCCATCTCTTCCAACAATGCCAATGCAGCCAAGGTCTCACCTTTCCTGCACATCCCATTCATCAGAGAAGTATAAGTCACCTCATCAGGGAAATGACCCTTCTCCGTCATAACACGCAACAACTTCTTAGCTTCTGTGACCCGACCCGATTTCGACAACCCATAAATCAAAGTATTATAAGTAACAAGATCAGGCTCCACCCCATTCTCCTTCATCTGATTATAAACCTCAATTGCCTCACTCCCTCTACTCAACATACAATAACCTTTCATAATTGTATTATAAACAAAGCAATCCGGCTTAAAACCCTCCTCATGAAGAACCTTCACCAACCTCATCGCCTCACGCAAATTCTTAGTGTTACACACATTATCAATCAGAATCGTATACGTAACAAGATCCGGTTTCACATCAAATTTACTCCGCATTTCTTCAATAAAACTATAAACAGAGCTCAACGTGCGGCACTTACATAGATTCTTAACAAGGAAATTGAAAGTGTAAACATCAGGCACACAATGCTTCAAAGACAGCTCTTTAATCAACTCAACCGTCATCCACACGATTAGCGAACAAAGTGCCCGAATTGCTAAATCCACAGTAACTTTATCAGGGCTTATACCATCAGACACCATCAAATTTAGGGTTTGATGAATTGGGGCAAGTGCAGAATCAGTGGAATCAGCAGATTTGCAGGATTGGGTAAGAAGGATATGGTAAGTGGATTTGTCAGGGGAGAATAAAGGGTGAGTCTTTGTCATGTGACGGAGAAAAGCAATGGAATCGTTGATGGTGGAAATTGAAGCGTAGGATTGAAGAAGGGAGTCATGGAAGCGGGGATCATTTGAGGTGTTAGCGATGGAATTGAAAAGGGTTTTAGCGTCTTGGAGGTTTGGGGATTTGAATGGGGATAAGGGTTTGGGAGGTTGGGGTTGTTGTTGTTGTTGGGGTTTTCGGGATTTAGCAGGGAAGTGGCGAGGTTTGGAAGAAGATGGAAGGGATGAAGATGGTTTGATTATGTTTGGGTTAGAGAGTGCGGAACGAAATGAAGGAGGAATTTTTTCCATTCTTCTTCTTCTTCGGTGAACGCGTCAATTTGGGTTAACCCTTTAAGATCGAGATGAACATGAACGCGAGATCCAGATGGAGATGAACGCATCAATTTGGGTAACCTTTAATTCATGTAAACCAATACGTTTCTCACAAAGCAAGTTCGTTGTTTACTCCATCTCTATTCCTTATCTCTATTATTCCTCTTTAGATTTCGTTAACTAACTTTGGTTGTTGATTTTTATGCAGCCATGGCGGAAGTTGTTGTTCCAGAACCCGTTGTTGATGTTGTTTCAGATCCCTCACAGATTGACGTCCAGGTAATTTGAACAAATTGAGTTGATTTGGTTTTCCGTTTAGGGTTTAATTGAATTGTTACAAATTTCTGATATTGATTTTGTTTGTTGTGGTGTTTTAGCTCTCTGATGTGTCATTGAGTGATTACATTGGAGTTGCGGCAACCAAACATGCCACATACGCATTCTTCGGGTGGAGACTCTATATATTTAGTTTGATTTTTCATTTTAATACTCCAATTAACACTCGGATAACATAGAATAAATTGTCACTGAAAAAATGAAATATTTGAATTTCATCAGTGTGTAGGGAATGAATCAATTGTTCATTATTCCTATTACCAAATACTCAAAAGAGGAACGGCAAAAAGAACCTTTAGGTTGCCACCTTGCATAAGAACACCACCCAAACCCATCATAGAAGCGTCACAATAAACAACGAATGGTTCTTCAGGATTAGGTAGAATCAAGATCGGTGCCGTTGTCAACCTCTTCTTCAATTCAACAAAACTTTCTTCACACTTGACATCCCACACAAAAGCAGCTCCCTTACAAGTTAGCTTTGTCAAAGGAAGTGCCAACTTAGAAAACCTTCAATGAACCTCCTATAGTAACCAAACCCAAGAAACTTCTAATCTGAATGATTTTGAGTTTCCCATCTTAACACAAAGATCAACCTTAGAAGGATCAACCGCAATGCCATCACCAGAAATGACATGCCCTAAAAAGCTCACTTCACCTAACCAAAACTCGCACTTTGACAACTTAGCATAAAGCTTCTTCTCCTTCAGAACTTCCAACCCAATGCAAATGTTCCGCTCTTCCTCCGATTTAGAATAAACCGAATATCATCAATAAAACAACCACGAAACTATCCAAGTAAGGATGGAAAATACGGTTCATGTACTCCATGAATACTCCCGGTGCATTAGTGACACCGAAAGGCATCACCGAATACTCGTAATGTCCATACCTCGTCCTGAAAGCAGTTTTCTGAACATCTTCTTCTTTCACCCTTATTTGATGGTAACCCGATCTCAAATCAATCTTACTAAACATGCGAGCACCAACCAACCGGTCCATCAAATCATCAATCCTAGGAAGTGGATACCTATTCTTGATAGTTACTTTATTCAACTGACGATAATCAATACAAAGCCTCATGCTACCATCTTTCTTCTTTACCAATAACACAGGAGCTCCCCATGGTGACACACTTGGTCTAACAAACTTCTTCTCGAGCAAATCTTCTAATTGACTCTTCAATTCTGCTAGCTCGGATGCAGACATCCTGTATGGAGCCATAAAGATAGGTCTGGTACCAGGGACAAGATCCACAGAAAACTCAACTTCTCTTTCTGGAGGTGCACTAGGAATCTCATCAGGAAGCACTTCGGGAAAGTCGCACACCACCGGAAAGTTTGCAATAACAGATTGACTCTCCACAGAAAGAGTCGCCATCAACAAGAAAATCGATGCTTCATCTTTCATAAACTCCTTCAATTGTTTCGTCGACACCAACATAGTATGATCTTCTTCCACTAAGGAAGAAAACCTCACAGTGTTGTCATAGCAATTGATATGGACATAGTTAGCTTTCAACCAATCTGAAGCAACTCGATTTTCAAAAATCTTTTAATTCTCGAAAACTAGTGAAATCGCCACCTAATTTTATTTATTCCAAAAGGAAAGGGAAAATATAGATAAAACCCTCAAACAAGCGGACGGTCTACGACCAAAATTGGAATCGGGAGTCGGTTATGTAAGGGGAAGGTATTAGCACCCCTTACATCCATCGTACTCGATGGGACCCATTTAGTTCTACGTGTGTGTGTATATTCGCTAATCTTTAAGTTATAAAAGAAAAGAAATTTGATTATTATTATTTTGAGTTTGGCACGGAACGTGTGCTACATATTCCTCGCAATGGGAAAGTCAAAACTCGTAGTTCCTCTTAAAAGGCTTTAATTGGTTGCATTGATTTTATCCGAAAAATCGTGCGTTTAGACGCTTCAAATGCTTTGAGCTAGGACTTGTTTGTTTGTTTGAAAAGCTTAAGTCCTCGTTCGCATTTGAAATGACTATTGCACACTCTTTATCGGAAAAAGAGTTTAATGATCGCATATGAGCGATAAAAGAGTTTGAATGAGTTGTTTTGTTTTTGTGGGAGGCAGTATCGAACCAAACCGCTAACATCCGAATCATCTTTTCTACCCAAAAGTTTTATTAAGAAAAGTGAGGTGAAACATGGTTCACGTTTAATTAAATTCAATTTAAACGCCAACAGTCGATCGATCGATGACTACCATACGCTTGGGA
Source organism: Vicia sativa (assembly GCA_021764765.1). Taxonomy (NCBI): domain Eukaryota; kingdom Viridiplantae; phylum Streptophyta; class Magnoliopsida; order Fabales; family Fabaceae; genus Vicia; species Vicia sativa. The sequence continues at coordinate 1,079,249 of CM038794.1, forward strand.
GGAGGGAGAAATGAAGTATTTCTGAAATTGTTTTGAAAAGCAACTCGACGTTGGATCGAGGTTTAGAACTTTAAATTATGAAAGCATTCTGATGCGCGTGCTGAGAGAAAATGGAAGCGGGTTATGGTTAATCAAGTATATGGACTTAATTAACCTCGTGAGGATAGGTGCTCTATCCCCAACCATGAGACCACGTGCATGGTGATTGGTATATAGACCAATGTTGTTTCGGGTTATGATCGATTAAAGCAACAAGGGCTTTAACCGAACTCGTGAGGACGGCCATGCCCATCCCCCACTATGAGACCCTTTAGGAAATTGACATATGAGTCAATCAAAGCAGAATCGAATTGATTTTAATTTTGGTTCGTGTGCAGAGTGTACTATGGTGAATAATTGCTGAATAAGTAGATAAATAGACAAATATCAAACAATACAATCGGAAACTTAAATAATTATTAGAGATGATTTTTTCTGTTTGATGAAAAATCGGCTAATAGTTTAATCGATAAGTCATCAAACAAAGACTATCAGATCCAACAATTATTTATTACATCGCAACAATAATATTATTTGCAACAAAATAAATTAATTGAAATAGATTAAGTTCAGAAATAGCACGGATGACGCGGATTTGAGTGGAAAGAAACCATCCGAACTTGATTGGTCCGCCAAACGCGTGTCGTATTTTGGCGATTTGGGTGTGTTGGATCCTTCTTCTTCGAAAAATACTCCGATGGTCCAAGTGACAATATTATCATATTCTTCTTACCAAATATTGAATTAACACACATTTTATAATTTAAACGAATAAATAAATTAAAAAAAAGATGTGAAAAAAAAAAGGAAAAAGAATATGTTTTTGAAAGAAAAGGTGGTGACACTTGTCACCACCAAACACATTTATATAAAAATAAATAAATAATAAAAATAACTAATTAAAATGTTTTTAATTATATTTTTTGTTTGGAAAAGAAAAGCAAAAGGGAAAATAGAGAAAGGAGACAGATGAATCTCTCGATCGTATTTCCTCCTCTCTCACTCTCATCGTTCTCCTCAAACCCTCATCCTATCTCTCGCCGCTCGCGATTCCTCCCTCACCGTGACCGCGTTCTGGGTTTTTCGCTCTCACCGGCGATGTCTCTCTCGCGTTTGGCCGCGATTCGTCTCCCTCTCTCCGTCAATTGCGATCTGTCTCTTCTCTCTTCGATCTCGCTGCATGTTCGATTAATCTGCGGTGTTTTGATTTCTGATCATGGTTTGTTTGATTTCGGTTTTGGCTTGTGGTTCTGTTACAGGTTGTGGACCGATTGGAAAGGAAGGAAACCCTAGGCCTGGGCGCGATTCCGGCAACGGTGGGCATACCCGAGCCATGGAGACGTGTCAGCAATGGAGGTTTGCTTCTCCTTTCATTCCGGGTGAGACCGTTCTGACTCTTTTCCTCTCTTCTTTTTCAATTCTGAAGGTGGTTAGGCGTGAAAATGATGATCTTTGTTTGTTTATGTTGCTATGTGTTTTCGTTTTGTTGGCTGCTGTCTGAGATTTCGGTTTCAACGTGTTTTCTCATCTTCTTTCTCCCTGTTGCCTGTTAGTGTTGATGATAAGAACATAGGATGCTACTCTTGTGTTTTTTGGTTTTCTGTTTGTTGAACTGGTATGGTTTAGGTTGTTTTTGATTTTGTAGAACAGATACTAGCTTGGTTTTTTCGAAGGTTTGTAAGAGAACAGATGCTATCTTTTTTCTGAATAGTCTCTTCGATCTCTAGAACAGATCCTCTTCTTGGTCTTTGGGATTGTGTATTTAAGATCAGATACTACTGCTGGCTTACAATGAATCCTTGCTCTTTTTCTGATATCCCTTTGTCCTGTGAACTGATATGCTCTTTTTCTCTGCTCTCTCTCTGCTGGTTTGGACAGATATCCTGCTGCGCTTTTACCTTTTGGTTTACCTTATGGTTTACCCCTCTATCTCAAATCTTCTTTTTCCTGATCCTTGCCCCTTTAATGATGAAAACCTGAATAAAAACTCTTGCTTAATATTAGTCTTTTACCAGTTCTGTGCAAATTCATTTGTCTCTCTTTGGGAATATGGACTGTGACATGATGTTGCTTGCAATGAAGCTTATCTTTCCTCTTTCAGCATAGGTTCTTTACTGTGTTATAAAATCTGTCCCTTAGCTTTCTTATGTTTTCCTGCTGGCTGCTGGTTGGGTAAAATAAATCACATTGTGGGGTAAAAATGCTGTTTATGCTTGCTATGAACATTGCTGCCTGTTTGGGATTATAGTGTTGGATTAATGGATAATGCTGGATTATAATTGTTGCTTTCGTATGCTTCCCGGATTTGAACTGTCTCTTCGTATGCTTTGCTGTCTGTCGCTTTGTATGCTATGCTGCCCGGAAACTAAATCTGTCGCTTTGTATGCTTTGCTGCCCGGAAACTAAATTTGTCGCTGTATGCTTGTTCGAAACAAACTGTCGCTTTATTATCTTGCAGCCCGTTGTATTTGTTTGTGAACCGGGTTTAGCCCGTGATTTGTAAACAAATCAAACGCCGATGATTAATCTTTTTAAGATTCTGAGGCTTAAATAATAAAACCTGATTCCCGCCTAACCGCCTAATGATGAGGCTTTGACAAACAGAAACGATCTTCTGACAATTTCTTGCGTTTTCGTTTATGTTTCAATCATGTTTTGTAACTTCTAACCCGTATTTCTTCTTTGTTTCATGTGGCGAGGATGATGACAAAGAATAAGAAAGCTTGAAGATCGAATGGCGATGGATGAAGAATAAGCAAGCATGGCTCAGGACGAAACGAAGGAGCAAAAGAGGAAGGATTGAAAATTGCCAAGAAACTTCATAGAAGCTTTAGGATTTTAAGAATTTTGTAACTTCTTGATAACTTGTAATTTGAATTTGAGAATTGCAACTCTTTCTTCAAACATGTACTTTATCTTGTAAAACTTTGTAGAACTTATGATGAATGAATGCGAAACTTTGGATGACATTTCGGATATAATCCTTTCTTCCTCTCTTTAAGTTCTCGAAGTGAGCACCACTTAGATGACAACATGTCTTGATAGAGAAAGAAAGAAAGTTGCTTGGAATTTGTGGAGAAAACGATAGAAACCTTGTAGAATTCTTGAGTGAACTTTGTAATGTGTTTAGAAACATTGGACTGAAACTCGCATTTGAAAAGTGTTCAAAACTCAACTTGCCAATGTTGGTGTAAATTTAAGACTTAGAATTCGAACTGATAATCTTGAACATTCGAGTTGTTGTAAAAATCCGATAATTCTATTTTGCCTTGTTTCACAAATAGAATTCAAAATTTCCTTTGAACTCCAATTCGTGATCAACCGGCTGAAACATAGACCAACATTCCAATTGGCTCGAGAATTTGAACTTCCTTTTGGGCTTGAGAAAAATTATAACTGTGAACTGAAATTCGGATGGATTTGCACCAAACACGAACATCGTACCTTGACGAAGTATTCGCTTCAAATAATTTGGGTGGGTACAAGAGACAGGATCATGGACGAATATTCCAAAAAGAAATTATGGAAAGGAGGGTAAATTTTGGGGTGCGACAGTTGCCCCTATTCAATCATCTTAGACCTGATAAGTGAGAACGATTGACAACTTTCGAACGTTCAAGGTGGAAGAGGATTGAATACTAGAGAACCCCGAAAATTTCCCCGACGCGGGAAACCAATGCCACAACAGAAAACAGATAACAAATCTTGGTTACGGAGCCAAGAAAAACGCTTGAAGAGAAAACTTACTAAGCATTAACGGAATGCTTTAACACAAAAGCTAGGAGATTTTAACAACACTGGGGACAACCGCGTCACCGAAATGACTTTGACAACAATTTTAATGAAAATGCTATGAGAAGAGAAACGAACTTCTCAAGCGAAAAGAAAAACAATATATTGAAAAATTTGACATGACTGAGAACTTAACAAAGAGTTCCCTGAACTAAGGACTACCTGGAGACCTTAAACAAAGTTGAAAAATGACACGATTGAGAACTTAACAAAGAGTTCTCTGATTGACCAGACTGAGAACTTAACAAAGAGTTCTCTGAACTAAGGACTACCTGGAGACCTTAAACAAAAATTGAAAAACGACATGATTGAGAACTTAACAAAGAGTTCTCTGATTGACAAGACTGAGAACTTAACAAAGAGTTCTCTGAACTAAGGACTACCTGGAGACCTTAAACAAAATTGAAATGACATGATTGAGAACTTAACAAAGAGTTCTCTGAATAGATGGCTTAGAACAATATCGGAATTGTTGGTGCACGAAGGTGCGAGGAGCCATGGCATGCTGAAAGTCTTTGATCGTGTAACCTCTGAGTTACTCGCAGAACAAAATCAGTAGCGCACCCAAGAATAAAATTCTCTGGGGATAAACATAATAATATCTAGCACACCGGCGTGATATAGACGTTTATGAAGTCGGTAAATCTTGTTTCCGACATTTCTGCTGATGAGAGATCTTACTGAACATGTACAGACATGTTGAACAACTTTTGAGTTGACAAGATCTTCAATTCGTATGCAGATAGCTTTACCGTCGCTAGAAGAATCAGATTCAGCGCCTGTGACTGAAAAAACTTCTAGGGTAATGAGCTTCAATTTGCTGACATTGTATGGACAATGCGTTGCAGCAAGTGGATATAGAGATCAACTTCTGAGTTGGAGAAAAATCTTGAGATTTGAATAAATATCCCGCCGGGTGGATATCTATTGTTGAGTAATTGATAACTTACTGGGGAAATAAACGCACTAGAAGTTTGGTGTAATTTTCTGAGAACTGCTCAGAGGAGTATATTGTGGAAGCCACTGCCAATAGCATTTGCGGAGAAGATTCTTGTCTGAAAGACGTCTTTGAAAATACCAAGAATAATGTTGTAGTAATCCTTTTTGAAGGCGATTCTCTTGGGGAGAGAAATAAGATCCGCTGGGAAAACTTCGTAAGGAAACCGTGTGGAAAATTCGCTGGGGATTCCCGGTTGAATAATTTTGCTGATGTTAGAGTCCATCTGAAAGAGACAACTGTTTCGCTGGGGAAGAAATCTCGACTGGAGAAACCATCAGTTGTGGAGATCCATACAAGTATATCACTTGTGCTGTAGGATAGAGGATAATTCATCGTCTGAGAACTAATCCTTCAGATATTGATCCTTACGAGGACATTTACAGCTTCAGTTGAAAAACCTGCAAAACAAATAGCCGAAGCTAATGCATGGGTATGATATGCATGATATGATTTTTTTTCTAATGCAAATGATGCACGACTTCCTGACACTGTTGAGAGAAGGAAGGTATCACTGGGGAATCCAATTGAACGATCTTGTTGTCATAAGAGTTCACTGGGGATGATCCATCGATTCTCTGGGGAAGAGACTTCATTGGGGAGTTGACAATATTGTCGACACGTCTTTCACCCAAATGTTCTCCTGTCACTGGGGAGCAAAGTTAGATTATCATCTGAGAAAAGTCTTCTGCTTTTAATGGGGTACCCCCTTTTTTAAAAGGAACCTCTATGAAGAAAAATCACTGATACAAGAGTTCGCTTGGGGAAACCCAATCACTTTGGAATAAATTCGATTTGAGAATCGCCAACGTTGTAGACCGTTTATGGTCAAGCCCTCAAACTTGCGATCGGAAGAACTAAATTTGTCATTCCAAATAGTCTTTAAATTATGATTCTGCTGAGAAGAATCACTAGCCGATCTTGGAATAACCCGAGTCCTGGCTGAGGCTTATGAATGAATGTGTTATGTAGTATATGATATGAATGCATGAATGAATGAATGCATGTGCCAAATAAAATTTGACCTTGAAGGAAAAATCGTTAGACGATAACTGATTGTAAGTTAAACCACCGACAACCGGGAAAACATTTTAACAACCGACGAAACCGGTGAAATAGTTTTGACCACCGACGAATCGGTGAAGTGATTCTGACCACCAGACGGAAACTGGTGAACCGACCAGACGGAAACTGGTGAAAACATCTTAATCACCAGACGGAAACTGATGAAATGATTTACCACCAGACGGAAACTGATGGAATGATTTACCACCAGACGGAAACTGGTGAAAACATTCTGACTACCAGACGGAAACTGGTGAAATGATTTTGGTCAACCAGACGGAAACTGGTGAAAACATTCTAACTACCAGACGGAAACTGGTGAAATGAATGACTTCCAGACGGAAACTGGTTAAACGTACCAAACAAGGTCAGATATTAATGGCACGGGATGAGATGCATGATTGACAATGCATGAAGATGCTTCGACTGCTTGACTGGTTAAGACCAAGAAAGATTCTTGAAACAAATTTCCCATCAAAAGGAAGTTGTTTAGCACGATTCCCTGCCACTCAAATTGAACGCAACAGCTGTTGACACTTGAGAGGAGAATTTCAGAGCAGCTTGAAGACACAGAGCGAAATTGTCCGTACATAGCAATCATTGCCCCAGCCTGTTGATTATCTGAAGAGATTTACTTTGAGATGATGCTGGAAACAAATTAAAGTAATCTGATACTGGGATGGTTTGCCCCAGAATTTGTATTCCAATGCAGGATGCCCCTGATTAACAAATCCTTTGAGAGATATTACCGTATCTCGATGTGACTGCCCCAGATTGACTGAATCTTGAAGGGTTGACTTTGATGTGCTATAGAAATAGCATGAACCAATGTGCTCCTTGGAAGTACTTCAACGCGTCAAGGTGACTTCTTCAGATTGACTGTATTTGGATAATTGGCTATGCAAACATCGGGAAGACTTGCCCCAGGATGAGCTCTAGAGAGACTCCTATGTCTCGAAGTAATTGCTTCAAACCAACAGCATATGAGCAACTAACTTGATGGAATGAGAACTTTCTGAAGGTTTCAACATCTCGAAGTAAATGTCTCAGATCGATTGGAACCGAACGATTAGTTCGAACTGTCTCAATGTAAACAGCCTTAGAGAGACTCCCATGTCTCGAGGTGGTTGCTTCAAGTTGACTGAAACATGGAACGACAGTTGTCTAACTGCTCTTTTGAGAAGGACTAACTCAAATGATGATTGCTCTTTAAGGATTTGCCCCGGATTGGCAGAAATTCGAGGAGCTGAATTTCGATTTGATTGCCCCCAAATTAACAGAATCTTGAGAAGACAACTCGTGATATGCTCAAAGGAGTCCTTAGACGTCCTGCCCCTTGATACAAAGAGATGATCAAGTCTTTCCTCTGGACAAGGTTGGACTCTTCACTGATGTTCATTATGAGAACTTCTTCAATGTCAAACAATTGTTTTACATGTAGAAGAATGTTTGTTATGACAATATAATGCAACATTTATGCGTCTTGAAGTTTTGTATGAAAAACATTATGATGATTTTTTTTGTGAGTGAAACACTTTTGGAGTGTAACACTGAAAAAATATTTTTTTTGAAAGATAAGACGAGCATATGATACCAACACAGATACTTAGCACACACTGTAGGAGTCAGGTAAACGCGATCTCTTCGTCGTATGCTTTTTAATTAACCCATGCTTCAATTAGGACTTTTGAGGGTTGTAACGTGGTCTGGTTCACGGTTTTTTTTAGAAAAAGGATTTTTAGGCTCGAAATATTTGGTGCCCGCCCATTCTTCATGATGTTCTTCAGTCCTAAGTTCAACTATATGATACGAGCACTCATCTCTCGAGAGGCGTTTATGATGGTTGAGGAACCAATACGAGGTTTCTCGGACACGACAGTCACTCACATTTTGTCTTTTGGTATTTGACCACACAACTTGTTCTTTGTTGAGAATCCTTTGCATTTCGGGATCTTACCTGACTTTTGCCTAAGCGACTTATTACTAAGTTCCGACTTAGCGGGCTCTTTGTCTTTTTCTATTCATCTCTTTTTTTTGAACAAGCCGTGGATGTTTACACTATCTTCAACTTGTTGAAAGTGATAGTGACTGTCTGAGTCTTTGGGCTAATGAGGGATAACCGTTGTTGTATCGTCATCTATTGACCTTCTGATGTGCGAGAGATAACCATCATGGTATCATTCCCTTCTGATGCACAGTGTTGATAGATGAAGATTGACTCTTGCGGTTCTGACCTTCCTCAACCTTTTGAAGGATAACCATTGTTGTATCCTTTGATGCACACTCTCTTGATGAGTTTTGAACGCTCGATCAGATTAACTGAACACTACCCGCCCACAGGGTAAAATAATGAGGGTTTTTTCTGAACAGAAAGGAAACTCCTACTTCAAGGCTCAAAGGGATTAATGAGGGTCTATCTCCCTTATAACTCCGGTGTTTGGGGATTTGAAACAAGGCCTGTACATCATTAGCAGGGTTCTACTCAAGAACATACATTCAGAGATCTAGCGTTTTTTCAATTATCGTCATCCTCCCTCCAATCTTTGCCTAGGCGAAAGGATTGGTAACGTTGGTATCAAAATGCTCGCAAATCATTTAAAGAGTGATAACGAATGGATTGAGTGACAACGAATGGATTATTTCAAGACAAACATATTCATTGCATTAAGATAAAAACAAACAAGTCTCTACATGCAAACAAAGTTTAAACAGTTAAACAAGGTACACATGAAAATGCAGTAAAGAAATAACAAGATTGTCATTGATGAGGAGCCTCGGGCTCCGTCTTGACTTGTTGATTTAGATGACTTTCAGTAGTCTTGGCGTTCATTTGAGTACGGGGTTGCCATTCACAAACAGAATCCCATCTTGAATAGCCAAGTATTTCTGGTCGATCAACTGTTGAACCTTGGCTTTGTAAGGATTGCAATCCTCTGTTGAGTGTCCTACCGTACCAGCATGGTATCCACATCGTGCATTATGATCATATCGTGGCGGGAATGACTTCGGTGGCTTAATGAACTTGGGAACCACCAATGAGCTTTGAACCAGATGTGGCAGGAGTTGACTGTAGGTCATTGGAATTGGATCAAGAGGAGCATTCCTTCTTTCCAAATTACTTCGAGGTTTGCGTGGATTCTGATGTTGACTTTGATATCCACGGCCTTGACCTTGTTTCTTTGCATGAGGAGTACCCCATGGTTGCTGGTATTGTGGACCGAAAAGCATCGGGTGCTGATACTGAACAACTGCCATATACGGAGGTTGACCATAAGGTACAGGAGGTGGAGCTTGCGGAGCTTCCCAAATTGCATTGGTTTCATAATCCTCCTCTCCCATTTGAGAACCTCTGAAGAATTCTTCCTCATCATCTTGGCCACCTGAGGCGTCTTGGAGTTTTCCACTTATGAGACCGCTCTCGATGCGTTCTCCCACCATCACCAAGTCAGAGAAACTTGAAGATGTACAACCTATCATTCTTTCGAAGTATGAATTAGGTAAGGTATTCAAAAACAAGTCAACCAACTCCCTATCAAGCATTGGTGGTTTAACTCGAGCAAACTCTCCATCTTTGAGCATACTCCTGGAACGACTCGTTAATATTTAGAGAAAGATTCTGTAATTGAATACGGGTTGGAGCCATGGAAAGGTTGAACTCGTATTGTTTCAGGAACGAGGAAGATAAGTCTTTCCAATTGTGAATATCCTTTTTCTCCAATTGCGTGTACCAATCCAGAGATGCCCCACTAAGACTGTCTTGAAAACAATGGATGAGAAACTTTTCATCATGAGCATATGCAGACATCTTGCGAACAAACATCTTCAAATGAGTCTCTGGACAACTAACACCTTTGTACTTCTCGAAGTTTGGCATTTTGAACTTTGGTGGAATCACGACGTTTGACACTAAACAAAGGTCAGCAGCATCTAGACCAATAGTGTCGTTTCCATTCAATACCCTCAATTGTTCCTTCAGATCAAGACACATTCGTCTGGCTTCAACATCTTGAGGAGCACTGGTGTTGACCATTGAATTCGTCCCTTGAGGATTTTGCACGTAGTTGTCAAACCTAGGCTTCTTAGCAGCCTGAGGATGTGGGATACAACCTTCTTGAATAGTTGATTGCCTTTGGACCGTAGGGATTGCGTTAGATTGAACATTGAGCACCAATTGAGGTTGAATAGGATCATCCACATGCAGAGGAGAATCGTACATTGGATTATGCCTAACAGTAAATCCTGACGTGGAGTCTGTAGTAGCATCTTGGGCACTGTCCTCCGAAGAAGTTAGCGTGGCTTCCAACATTTGGTCCACCTTGTCTTTCACACCTTCTAGGTCTTCTCTCATCACAACTTGATTATGTTCCAATTGGTCTATCAGACTTGCCATGAGTGCAGGAAATCAGCTAACTGGCCAGGAACAAAAGGTGACATGAGCTTTTTGTAGTGGAGGAGAAAATGCATGCATGTTGATGAATGCAAATGCATGATAATGGCAACGCATGTAAGAATGCGATGTAATATAGTAGTAACGCATGTAAGAATGCGATGTAATGGTGATGCATGTAAGAATGCAATGATGGTAGTGCATGTAAGAATGCACTGATGGTGATGCATATAAGAACGCAACATGGTGATGATGCATATAAGAATGCGATGATAGTGATGCATGTAAGAATGCAGCATGGTGATGCATGTAAGAATGCAATGTGGTGGCGATGCATATAAGAATTCAATGTGATGCGATACATATTGATGTTATGCGCAAAATCACATGTAAAGTTGAACAGACAAGGGTTTAAAAGGACGGTCGGACATGGTTTCGACGTCTACCCAACAATTCCCCCCTGGGTGGCTCTTAGGGTTTTTGATACAACAAACACAAATTCTTGTGCATCGCAAAAGATACTTGCAACGCTACCTTCCTCTTTTTCTTAAGAGAATTTGGGTTTGAGGGAGAGTTACGTATTAACCGTATAGACAAAGCAGGTCTAACGATCTAACAACGTAACCCTCAATACTGGGATCTGAACGGGGTGCTCAAAATCATTGATCCCAACTTAGGTGTATCATTTTCATCGCAAATAAATTTGGGATTAGATGCCACATCCAAGAACGTCTCATTTGAGCATTCTTAAAGCCTACTGGTTAGGATTCCTTAAAGGTCAAAACTAGGGGAAAAAATCCCTTCTAACAACACTATTGCCAATGCAAAAATAACTTGCAATCGACAATAATGTCTTCGAAAGAACCTCCCCTAGGTGTGGTCTTCGCACCAACTTGCAAGACATTTCCGTCTAGCAAATCAATACTACGCAACCACTCTAATTTATGTGTTCTACAGCCTTGGTAGTGGGCTTTTCCTATAGTCCCATCCATCATTCCCACACAACAATAAATATATCAACAAGGTAATAATCAAAGTGATAGGAAATAAACGACTGAAATAAAACAAACAAATAGAGCGATATGAAGAAAGCGAAAATAAACACACATACGAAGAACCAAACTAGGGTTGACACGCTTAGTCAAGGAATTCCCCAGTGAAGTCGCCAACTGAAGCAACTCGATTTTCAAAAATCTTTTAATTCTCGAAAACTAGTGAAATCGCCACCTAATTTTATTTATTCCAAAAGGAAAGGAAAATATAGATAAAACCCTCAAACAACGGATAAGACGGTCACGACCAAAATTGAATCGAGTCGGTTATGTAAGGGGAAGGTATTAGCACCCCTTACATCCATCGTACTCGATGGGACCCATTTAGTTCTACGTGTGTGTGTATATTCGCTAATCTTTAAGTTATAAAAGAAAAGAAATTTGATTATTATTATTTTGAGTTTGGCACGGTTTCAGAACCGTGTGCCTACATATTCCCTCGTGCAATGGGAAAGTCAAAACTCTGTAGTTCCTCTTAAAAAGGCTTTAATTGGTTGCATTGATTTTATCTGAAAAATCGTGCGTTTAGACGCTTCAAATGCTTTGAGCTAGGACTTGTTTGTTTGTTTGAAAAGCTTAAGTCCTCGTTCGCATTTGAAATGACTATTGCACACTCTTTATCGGAAAAAGAGTTTAATGATCGCATATGAGCGATAAAAAGAGTTTGAATGAGTTGTTTTGTTTTTATGTGGGAGACGAGTATCGGACCATAAGCGTTCAACGGCTAACGCCCCAATTACTCGGATGGGTGGACAGAAACATCCGAATCATCTTTTTCTACCCAAAAGTTTTATTAAGAAAAGTGAGGTGAAACATGGTTCACGTTTAATTAAATTCAATTAAAGACGCCAAGCATACAGTCGAGGGTCGATACTGGACTGACTACCATACGCTTGGGAGGAGGGAGAAATGAAGTATTTCTGAAATTGTTTTGAAAAGCAACTCGACGTTGGATCGAGGTTTAGAACTTTAAATTATGAAAGCATTCTGATGCGCGTGCTGAGAGAAAATGGAAGCGGGTTATGGTTAATCAAGTATATGGACTTAATTAACCTCGTGAGGATAGGTGCTCCTATCCCCAACCATGAGACCCTGGTGCATGGTGATTGGTATATAGACCAATGTTGTTTCGGGTTATGATCGATTAAAGCAACAAGGGCTTTAACCGAACTCGTGAGGACGGCCATGCCCATCCCCCACTATGAGACCCTTTAGGAAATTGACATATGAGTCAATCAAAGCAGAATCGAATTGATTTTAATTTTGGTTCGTGTGCAGAGTGTACTATGGTGAATAATTGCTGAATAAGTAGATAAACAGACAAATATCAAACAATACAATCGGAAACTTAAATAATTATTAGAGATGATTTTTTCTGTTTGATGAAAAATCGGCTAATAGTTTAATCGATAAGTCATCAAACAAAGACTATCAGATCCAACAATTATTTATTACATCGCAACAATAATATTATTTGCAACAAAATAAATTAATTGAAATAGATTAAGTTCAGAAATAGCCTGGATGACGCGGATTTGAGCGGTGTGGAAAGAAAACCATCTGAACTTGATTGGTCCGCCAAAACGTGTCGTATTGCTGGCGATTTGGGTGTGTTGGATCCTTCTTCTTCGAAAAATACTCCGATGGTCCAAGTGACAATATTATCATATTCTTCTTACCAAATATTGAATTAACACACATTTTATAATTTAAACGAATAAATAAATTAAAAAAAAGATGTGAAAAAAAAAAGGAAAAAGAATATGTTTTTGAAAGAAAAGGTGGTGACACTTGTCACCACCAAACACATTTATATAAAAATAAATAAATAATAAAAATAACTAATTAAAATGTTTTTAATTATATTTTTTGTTTGGAAAAGAAAAGCAAAGGGAATAGAGAAAGGAGAGATGAATCTCTCGATCGTATTTCCTCTCTCACTCATCGTTCTCCTCAAACCTCATCCTATCTCTCGCCGCGATTCCTCCCTCACCGTGACCGCGTTTTTTCGCTCTCACCGGATGTCTCTCTCGCGCTTCGCGATTCTCTCTCCGTCGATTGCGATCTTCTCTCTTCGATCTCGCATGTTCGATTAATCGGTGTTTTGATTTCTGATCATGGTTTGTTTGATTTCGGTTTTGGCTTGTGGTTCAGTTACGGGTTGTGGACCGATTGGAAAGGAAGGAAACCCTAGGCCTGGGCGCGATTCCGGCAACGGTGGGCATACCCGAGCCATGGAGACGTGTCAGCAATGGAGGTTTGCTTCTCCTTTCATTCCGGGTGAGACCGTTCTGACTCTTTTCCTCTCTTCTTTTTCAATTCTGAAGGTGGTTAGGCGTGAAAATGATGATCGTTGTTTGTTTATGTTGCTATGTGTTTTCGTTTTGTTGGCTGCTGTCTGAGATTTCGGTTTCAACGTGTTTTCTCATCTTCTTTCTCCCTGTTGCCTGTTAGTCTTGATGATAAGAACATAGGATGCTACTCTTGTGTTTTTTGGTTTTCTGTTTGTTGAACTGGTATGGTTTAGGTTGTTTTTGATTTTGTAGAACAGATACTAGCTTGGTTTTTTCGAAGGTTTGTAAGAGAACAGATGCTATCTTTTTTCTGAATAGTCTCTTCGATCTCTAGAACAGATCCTCTTCTTGGTCTTTGGGATTGTGTATTTAAGATCAGATACTACTGCTGGCTTACAATGAATCCTTGCTCTTTTCTGATATCCCTTTGTCCTGTGAACTGATATGCTCTTTTTCTCTGCTCTCTCTCTGCTGGTTTGGACAGATATCCTGCTGCCTTTTACCTTCTGGGCTGGTTTACCTTATGGTTTACCCCTCTATCTCAAATCTTCTTTTTCCTGATCCTTGCCCCTTTAATGATGAAAACCTGAATAAAAACTCTTGCTTAATATTAGTCTTTTACCAGTTCTGTGCAAATTCATTTGTCTCTCTTTGGGAATATGGACTGTGACATGATGTTGCTTGCAATGAAGCTTATCTTTCCTCTTTCAGCATAGGTTCTTTACTGTGTTATAAAATCTGTCCCTTAGCTTTCTTATGTTTTCCTGCTGGCTGCTGGTTGGGTAAAATAAATCACATTGTGGGGTAAAAATGTTGTTTATGCTTGCTATGAACATTGCTGCCTGTTTGGGATTATAGTGTTGGATTAATGGATAATGCTGGATTATAATTGTTGCTTTCGTATGCTGCCCGGATTTGAACTGTCTCTTCGTATGATTTGCTGTCTGTCGCTTTGTATGCTATGCTGCCCGGAAACTAAATCTGTCGCTTTGTATGCTTTGCTGCCCGGAAACTAAATTTGTCGCTGTATGCTTGTTCGAAACAAACTGTCGCTTTATTATCTTGCAGCCCGTTGTATTTGTTTGTGAACCGGGTTTAGCCCGTGATTTGTAAACAAATCAAACGCCGATGATTAATCTTTTTAAGATTCTGAGGCTTAAATAATAAAACCGATTCCGCCTAACCGCCTAATGATGAGGCTTTGACAAATGAAACGATCTTGACAATTTCTTTTGCGTTTATGTTTCAATCATGTTTTGTAACTCTAACCCGTATTTCTTCTTTGTTTCATGTGGCGAGGATGATGACAAAGAATAAGAAAGCTTGAAGATCGAATGGCGATGGATGAAGAATAAGCAAGCATGGCTCAGGACGAAACGAAGGAGCAAAAGAGGAAGGATTGAAAATTGCCAAGAAACTTCATAGAAGCTTTAGGATTTTAAGAATTTTGTAACTTCTTGATAACTTGTAATTTGAATTTGAGAATTGCAACTCTTTCTTCAAACATGTACTTTATCTTGTAAAACTTTGTAGAACTTATGATGAATGAATGCGAAACTTTGGATGACATTTCGGATATAATCCTTTCTTCCTCTCTTTAAGTTCTCGAACAGTGAGCACCACTTAGATGACAACATGTCTTGATAGAGAAAGAAAGAAAGTTGCTTGGAATTTGTGGAGAAAACGATAGAAACCTTGTAGAATTCTTGAGTGAACTTTGTAATGTGTTTAGAAACATTGGACTGAAACTCGCATTTGAAAAGTGTTCAAAACTCAACTTGCCAATGTTGGTGTAAATTTAAGACTTAGAATTCGAACTGATAATCTTGAACATTCGAGTTGTTGTAAAAATCCGATAATTCTATTTTGCCTTGTTTCACAAATAGAATTCAAAATTTCCTTTGAACTCCAATTCGTGATCAACCGGCTGAAACATAGACCAACATTCCAATTGGCTCGAGAATTTGAACTTCCTTTTGGGCTTGAGAAAAATTATAACTGTGAACTGAAATTCGGATGGATTTGCACCAAACACGAACATCGTACCTTGACGAAGTATTCGCTTCAAATAATTTGGGTGGGTACAAGAGACAGGATCATGGACGAATATTCCAAAAAGAAATTATGGAAAGGAGGGTAAATTTTGGGGTGCGACACAATCCATACCCAAAACCACGTCCAACCCAACAAGCGGTAAACAAATAAGATCAACCACGAAGTCTCTACCAAAGATTGATAAAGGACAATTTGCACACACAAAAGAAGTAGTAACCGTTCCTTTAGCCGGAACTTCCACCACCATATCTCTGTCTAGAGATGACAAAGTAAGACCCAATCTCTTAACACAATCAGCAGCAATAAAACAATGAGTAACACCACTATCAATAATAGTAATAAGGGGAATGCTATTAATGAAACTAGTACCTCGAACAAGACCATCTTCGTTTACCGTCGGAGCACCCGACAAAGCAAACACCTTCCCCGCTCCTTGCGCCTTCTTAGGCTTCTTGCATTGAGGACTAGTGTGACCTCCCTCACCATAATTAAAACAAACCACTTCTCTATGCTTGCAATCACGAATTACATGACCCATTTCACCACAACGGAAACACCTCACCTCATTCTCTTTAGTCTTCCCATCACTCCTACAAACATTACTCTTGTGGCCAGGTTTCCCACATTTGTAACAAACAATACTAGCAGGAGCATCTCCCCCACTAGTCCTTCTTCCTTGAAACGCTTGTTGTTTCCCTTTACCAGTTGGGACATCATAAGGTTTCCCACGGCTCTGTTCGTGTTAAAAGGTGACGCGCTAGAGGATGCGAACGTGAGTTCGGATTCTTTGGCTCGAAACGATTTAAATCTTTTGATTCGTTTATAAAGATGCCGCGAGCATCAAGCTTTATTATTTTCAACACAAGAAAGATGATTTAATGATTATGAAAAAGGGGAAAGCTGAAATACCCTCAATTGATATTGGTATGCGTATCGACTAGCGCAAACTAGACACAACACATTGGGGAGATTCTGAGTAAGGGGGATTGTTATATGAAGGGAATAGATGGAGCACCCTAAATATATATAGTTATCTATAGCTTTATATATATGAATATATTTGATATGTTTGTGTGTTTTAATTGCTATTTCTATGATTGGGAAAGTTTCTCCTTTGGGATTTTAAGAAACAGATTTTTGTGGGATTCTAGTGTTTGTTATTATTGTGCTCGCAAAGATCTGTGGATCTTCTGCATACATATCCCCTAGTGGGAATCAGAGCATTTGTAGCTCGGATCTACAGGGTTCTATGGTTTGTTTGGTCTGAGGGAGATAGAAATTTGCTCGGCAAGGATGATACCTTGTGCCTACGTATTCTCAAAAGGATGTTGAGAAAGTCAGAGCAATCGTAGTTCCCACTTATGCTAGTGGAAAGCAACGGGATGTTAGTAAGAGACAGACAAATGTCATCTTAATGAAAAAATGTATCTAATCTATTTCATCACATACATTTTTGAAAAGTTTGATTGATTAAAATCTTTCATCGTAAGTATTAGGTGTTTTGCTTGAGTGTACAAGCGTTACCACTTACATGTTTAAGAAAGATGTTTGAAAAAGATGATTGAATCTTTTAACTGTAAGTATTGGGTGTTTTGCTTGAGTGTACAAGCGTTACCACTTACAATTAAGAGATGTTTTTTGTTTGAAAATAGTTTGAAAAGTTTTGAAAACTCTTTGACTGCATGTGATGTGATAGATGAGATACTTCTTCCATAGAGATGATAGCTGTCTAAATCTCGAGGAGAAATTGATTGGATTAAAGGGATGCTTTTAAGAAGCCCGTGGGTCCTTGTATTGTTAGCCCAAGAGGAGGCATTCCGAGGGTCATCGAGGGTCCTTGTATGAAGCTCAAGAGGAAGCTATAGGGTATGGCTGGCTTTGTGTTAAAAGGGATTTCACCGAGAAACCATCCTTTTTTGAATAAGAGCAATTTCACCGGGAAATTTTACTCTCTAGGGATTTGAAAGTGATTTCACTGGGAAACCATCCTTTCAGGGTTCTATCTTAGCGTGGGTGATTCTTTGTATTGGAAGCCCAATAGGAGGCTGTTAAGAGATTTCCTATCTCTTTCATTGTATGATGCCCAAGAAGGCTAAACTCAAAGAGGAGTTCTTTGAACGAAGCCCAAGAGGAGGTGACTCAACAGGAGTGTTGTCTTATATGAAGCCTAAGCGGAGGCTGAACTCTGTGGGGAGAGTTTTCTTATATGAAGCCTAAGAGGAGGCTAACCCATGCTGGGGATGGATTATCTTGTATGAAGCCCAAGCGGAGGCTATACTGTGGGGAACCTATTGATTAGTCTAATTGTTATGTTATGATTAGACAGTTTGTATAAACAAGTGTGTGTGTGTGTGATATGTATTCACAGGAGTTTATGAAGGAAATATAAACAATGCATGATGTTTATTTGCAGGAGTTTATGAAGGAAATATAAACAAGTGTCTGTGAAACGAACGTTTAAAACGAGCGCAACTTGTTTATTTACAAGTTTGAACTGTGCACAAGGAAGTGAATATGTACACGAACGAGTTTTTATGTACAGACAAAGATGGATGTACATAGGAGGGTTGGGACTTACACCGTAAGGGAGGCCCATTGATTTGAAAGCAGTTTCACAGGGAATAATGCTCCTTTCAATACCAATGGTATTCAGTGTAAAATATATAGACGAAACAGAAATGACTGATCAAAGTTGATCTGTAAAAGGTATCTGTATTATGTACAGATAAAAGTTTTGTATGAAAAGAATTTGATATGTACAAGGAAAAGATATATGTACATGAAGAATGTTGATTTGTGTATACTCAAATGAAATGAAAAAAACAAACGATCGAAGTTTGTCTGTAATTGAGTATAAAAAAGTATCTGTATTATGTACAGATAAAAATTTGTATGTGTTTGGAAAGTTTTTGATATGTACAAAGAAATATTATGTACATAAAATAATGTTATGGGACTTACACCGTGAGGGAGGCCCATTGGTCTGAAAGCAGTTTCACAGGGAATAATGCTCCTTTCAATACCAATGGTATCGGTGTATAAACAAACGAATGAAAACAAACGAAAAAATTTGTTTATGTTTGAATATTGACAATGATAATTTGAGTATGTACAAGTAAAACTAAGTATGTACATAAAGGATTGGGACTTACACCATAAGGGTGGCCCACGATCGATTGAGAAATTCGAGAGAAAACAAATTTGATTTTATCGTTTAAATCGGATCGATCGTGGTAAAAGATGTAAGTTTTGATGAAATGTTTTGAAAAATGATTTTTGAAAAGTGTTTTGAAATGTGAGGTTCACTTATGAAAAGTTTTTTGAAGAAAAATCGGAAGTCGAAAACTTGAAGAATTCACCTTAAAAGGAGGTTTGAAAAAAGATGTTCAGAACGTCGTTTTCGGCTCGATTAAAATTTAATCAGATGAAAGTTTTTTTTCTGAAAATTTTTGCACTATCATAAAATAGATGTATTTATTGACAAGTGTTTAAAAAATCATCTCAAAATGAGAAGTTTTGATTGGTCAAAAAAATTGTGAAAGTTTTATGGAAAAACATGAAAAAATTGGAAAAGTTGTAAAAAGAATGGTCCTGATGGGAGTTGAACCCATGACCAAAGGGTGATACACGTGGCGTAAGAGACTAAGAGCAAGCACCACCACTAAGCCAAACTGGGTTGTTTAGTGGACAATGACACGTAGACATGATATTGGAAAGTTTAAAATTTGAAAATGAAGAACACGCAATTGTTCTTCGTGGTTTTGATTCTCGATTCATCAACCCCCTACAATCTTCGCTTCTCAACCAAATTGAATGATATAAAACCAAACTTGCTCGATTTTTCATCACGAACATGATGGTACTTGTTAATTGCATTTATATTCAGTCTAACTCAATTGGATTTTGAAAATGCTAAGAACCCTAAAACTGATTTTTCAAATTAAATGATGTATGTTTCATGATTCTTGGATTTTTTTGAGGGTTATTGATCGTTAGGTGTGCAGAAAGAGAACGGCCATGAGTTTTTTTCAATTGATGCAAGGAATCATGAGAATGAATTTCGTGTTCTTACCTGTGAAAGTGAGAATCGAATTCTGGACTTTGATGCTTCCAGTTGCTGTTTTATGATTGCTTGAGCTTCATCGGCATGTATGGAAGTTGTGTGAATGATTTGCTTGCTTTGAACTTGCTCCAATCTTTCCAACCAAGTCGACCTGCACAGACTGAAAATGGCAACTGGATTTTGATGGAAATCGTGTTACAGTCAGATGTTAATGGCCTGGATCATATACATGATGTATATTGATGTTGTTCAGATGATTAGATCACAAGTTAATGCAACCTAGCTTCAAATTCGAATTCCATGGCAGTTTTGAAAGTTTGGAAAAATGGAAAATGAAAACTGGTTTTAGCTTCATCTCAGTTTGATTTTAAGTTTCAAATCAATTACATGTTAGTATTAGAACATGTTAGACACCAAATTACTTAATGTTTCTCACAGATTTTCAAAAATGTAAGTTTTCACAAATTGAGTTATGATTCTTGAATTTGGAGAAAGTGGAGAGAAAGCATAAATTTGTGATGCTTTGGTGTGTATTGAGCTTGAATTTGTGAGCTATTTATAGGCAACAAGTTCTGAAAATGTTAGGCAAAGAAGTACAAGCCTTTGGTGATTCAAAGAAAGCTTAAGGGGCAAGAAAGTCATTTCAAAAGCAAAAGGAAGTTTCCTTTTTTAACCATGTGAGAAATTATCCAACTTGATCTAATCCTTCAATTATTACTTCTCACTGATTTTTATCAGTTCTTATCCCAATTTGGCAAGGTGGCAAGTGGTCAAAATGAGAAAAACACAAAATGACCTATAATTTGATGTTTGGATTTTGAAAAATCAAGTTTCATGGAGCCTTATGTTTCAATTTCAAAAGCATAGCTAGACTCCATGGATTTGAGAGTTCTTGGACATTTTGGAAAGCTTGTTTCACAAGCTACAACTTTCATGTTTTGAGTTTTTTCCAATTCAAAATGGAACTAGGTGAAAAAATGGCATGAAGTTTGGAAAAAATAAGAAATTTCAACACTTAGAAAATTTTCTAAGTATGAAAACTTTGACTTTTGTTGACTTTTCCAAATTCTTTGATTTTTATGATCATGATGGATCATTTGAAGTATTTTGATGATGGAAAAGTTTTGTTTTGAAAAATTGACCAAAAGTCAAAGTTTGACTTTTCGTAGATGAAAATTCATCAAATGTTTGAAATTGACCGATAAAGTCTGTGAACTTCTGTGATGTTTTGAATCCAGAAATTAGGTCAAGATGTTGTATCTAAGATATAATGACTAATCTCTATCCAAAAAAGTCATTTCTTGCTCAAAAAGTCAGAGAAAACTCATGCCCGATCAAAACCCTAATTGGTCGATCCTTGATTGTTCTGTGAGAAAATTGGATATCTGAGGATTGAAAGTTGATGATTTGATCAAGATAGATCAAATGAGGTGAGAAAAACTCAAACCCTAATTGGTTTCCTCTTGAATCAGATGAAAATCTGATGAAACCCTAATTTTGACCTGTGACTGCTACACCCGATTAATGTTATCTAAACTGTTAGTTATGCAATGATGCAAATGTAAGGTGGTATCTTAGGTCAAAAATTGGGGTATGACAGGCTCTGCTGGCCCTTGCTCCTCTTATCAGACAACATCTTATAGTGTGCATTACTATCCTCTTCAAAGATCCTACAGCTATCAATCAAATCCGCAAAGACACGGATTTTCTGATAACCGACCGCCTTCTTAATCTCAGGACGCAAGCCATTCTCAAATTTAATGCATTTGGAAAATTCAGCACCCTCACCATTAAAGTGAGGATAGAACTTAGCCAATTCAATAAACTTCGAGATAATCGTGATGGACATGCTCCCTTGCCTTAGTGAAAGGAACTCAATCTCCTTCTTTCCCGAACATCTTTCGTAATACTTCCTCAAGAACTCCCTACTAAAAACATCCCACGCTTCTTCACCAAGAACTCCAAGCCTTTGACGGTGTCAACCCACCAATCATCGCCTCCTTACTTAACTTATGAGTGCCATAACGGACTTTCCAGCAGGAGTGCAATCCATCACCCGAAAGATTCTTTCAATCTCCTTCAACCAAGTTAGAGCACCCTCCGGATCATACTTCCCGTAGAAAGTAGGTGGATTCTCCTCCGAAGGTCGCCAAACTACGAGTCTCAACAATCGGGTTTTGGAAAGCTCGAGCCATAGCCCGCATAGTAGCAAAGAATAGCATCATCGCTCCTACCAACATTCCTACCAGCATTCCTACCAGCATTCCTACCAGCCATAACAACTTCTGCTCACAACAAAACAAGGATTAGAATCGACAAATAACAATACTTGATTGTTAGACAACAACAAACTCAATAACTTGGCCGGACAGACCGACCTGCTATGATACCACTAATGTAACACCCCAATTCTACCCCGCGTAATTATATAATAAAAGCAGAGTTTCAAAATTTCATTTAATAAAATTGAGGCATCACATCTTCGCATTTCCAACAATTTGCATTATAATGCACATCAAAAATCGGATATACCGAATCATACATAATTCATCATATAGACATATGAATATTCACAGCACAGTGGATATGTTTACAAAATATACATAGCATTATGTTGTCATCAATACACAAGGTTATCACAAATAAGATAGTATATACAAACTATCCTATCAAAATAATGACGTCGCCCAAATCCCGAGTGTTACTACGACCAGCGCAGAACGACACAAAATAAAGTGACTCGAGCTAATCCTCCTCATCCTCGGGGATCACCTGCACGTTACCAATATATAGGTAACAGCGAAACAAGTAAAGGGGTGAGATAATTCCAAAACATATAATTAGAAACCATGACGGAATATATAGATAGTTGGAATTATAATTGATATAAGTTAAATAAAGTATATCAACATATATTTAAACTTACATACTTTAAATTAGCATTTGGTGTATAAATCAACACATTAACTTCACCACATAATCATTATCTTCACATCAACACAAAACACCATGTACCGTCGCAATTCAATTATCATTCATCAATTAAGGACTCAATGATAAACAACTCGAACATAAACATAATCGACTCCAAAATAAACGTAATGGACTCCATGAGACACGACTATGTTATGCATGTGGTACCCATCGCTTTGTCCGTAATTAGGGACACAAGGCATAAAGCCCAACTTCGCTCGGCATAAAAGCCATCATCGCTTGGCATAAAAGCCCTCTTCGCTTATGAAATGTATGTGACTCAATAATAAAGACCACACAACAACATATCATCATCGCTCATCACCATTGACATATAGTCTACTTCGCCATATTTATTCACATCCAATAAACATGTCATCGCATCGCATAAACAATAAGTATTCATAATTAAATACATCATCGCAAGCATCATTATCAATTACTCCGCAAATTTCCAAAAACGGAAAAAATAGTAAAAACATCAATAATCGTCGCGAAAACCATTCTTATTTACCGGCACAATTTATAAACATCAACTTCAAAATCGGATAGTTCATATACGTCTTAAAATGACTAAAACTCAATCCGAGTCAATTTACCGTATTTTAGCCTATTTTGGGTTGTTCCGTAAAAACTCACAATTTCGAAAAACTAACTTCACCACTACGTTCTACACGTCAAAATTAGCTAGCACGTCAATTTTCGTTGAATTCGGAGCAACTTGCTCCGTCGCCGAATTTACCGAAATCGGAAAATCGGAACATAATCGGGTTCTAAATTTAATCGGCTATCTCGTTCCCTAATTATATTTTATAGGTACCAAGAGTTGCTAGGTGAAATTTGGCAAAATAGAAAAACCAGTGGCTAAATTATGCAGGTTTCCATTGTATGACAGTAAAATAGCAAATATTAGAACTTACAGAAAATGGCAAAACGCAACACAACTTCATTTCCTCTACATACAAGGGGACGTTCGTCCCTCTTTCTTATGCCAAAGGGAGGCGGCTGCCTCACCAACTTAATCCTCCAATGCCATTTCCAAAGTTCCCTACGTTTTTATTTTTGCTTTCACCATTTCATTATGTTGTTTCTTTTTCTTATTTCATATATAGTTTTCTATTGTCATATATAGTTTTCTATTTTTTTTTGTTTCATAATTATTTTACTGTTTATCTTCTTCCCATTTCAATTAACCTTCCCATTTCATTTCTATTTTCTAATTCCAACCTAAAATCCAAATGCTACAACACTAACAACATTACTCATAATTTCTACACCAAGTTCAAATCTTCTAAACCCAACAATAATCACTTAACACAACTCTACAAACCATCTATCAATTTTTCCCCCAAATCAAACTAAAATCCATCAAGCCCTAAATAAATGAAATGGAAATCAAACCCCTTACCTAGCAAGCTTTGGGTATTCTTGATGATTCCTCAACCAAGCAACCAAGCCTTGTTCTTCTTGCTCTCTTCTTCTTCCTCAACCAAAACCCTAGCTTTTCTCCAACTTCTAAACTTTAGTGTTTTTGTGTTATGTGTTAGGAAAAATGGAGGAAAATGGTTTTATAACATGTCTTACTAGCCAAACTTAAGGAAATTGCTCACATGCCCCTCCTCTGTTCTTAATACTATAAATATACCATCTAATTAAATTATTAACTTAATTCGTTCATTTAATTCCGGGAAATTAAATATCGGTCCGAAAAATATTTTACGGAACCGAACAAAACGTCGCTAAATATATTTAATAAATATACCGATTAATATTATTATTTTCGCTTTCGCTGCTAAAACAATCGTCAAACGATAATTCAAAAATAATAATATAATATAATATTAAATAAAACGGGCGTTACAAGCAGATCCTACATTTTACTTTTCTACACATATCTAATTGATGATTTTGGAAAGAGAAAAAAAACTCACTTTGAATTATGTATGGCAGCTAATTGATGACAAAATGTGAATGCAAATCTTCGATAACAAACATTGATGACAAAATGAGAATGCAAATCTTCAATAACAAACGAAGACACCTCTGAATCAGTCCATGACTCCATGCTCAAAACTATATATGAGTCTAACATTCGTTTAATTTCTTATTCAATCTGGAAGTTGCCACTTTCAAGTGGCATGTTCCATTAATGTTGCTGCATATATCTCAAGCTCAACCCGAATATATTATGGTGTACGGCCTTGTCTTAACCATGAAAGGCTTGGCTCGAAATAATTATTGCTATATTTGCATCCTTAGCCGCTATTGCAGAAATATCTTATATTCTTATTTAAAAATAATTACATCCTTGTTTGATTTTTCCGGTTCTAACACCAAAACAAGCAACACAAAACCCCACAAACCAATTCCAGAGACATATTTTCAGTATTTCCTGCTTTATCAGATATTAAACTTATAAAAACAGACCAAAAGTCCGAGATGAATTTGAATAAAATCTAATAAAATTTGAAGTAAATATAAATCTTAAGAAATTTGATTAAATTTGAAGTGAATATCAACCTTAAGAAAATTTGAAGTGAACATAAATCTTAAGTAAATCTGATGAAATTAGAAGTAAACATAAATCTTAAGAAAATCAGATGAAATTTGAAGAAAATATCATGAAATTTGAAGTGAACTTAAATCTTAAGAAATTTGATAAAATTTGAAGTGAATATAAACTTTAAGAAAGGATAATGAAATTTGAACTAAACATAAATCTTAAGAAAATCGGATGAAATTTGAAGAAAAAATCATGAAATTTGAAGTAAATTTAAATCTCAAGAAATTTCATGAATTTTTAAGTGAGTATAAACCTTAAGTAAATCTAATGAAATTTGAAGAAAACATAAATCTTAAGAAAACATAAATCTTAAGAAAATAAGATGAAATTTGAAGAAAATATCTTGAATTTTGAAGTGAACTTAAATCTTAAGAAATTTGATGAAATTTGAAGTGAATATAAACGTTAAGAAAGTATAATGAAATTAGAACTAAACATAAATCTTCAGTAAATCGGATGAAATTTGAAGAAAATCTGTTGAAATTTGAAGTAAACATAAATCTTAAGAAAATCAGATGAATTGGAATAAAATATGATAAAGTTTGAAGTAAATATAAATCTTAAGAAATTTGATTAAATTTGAAGTGAATATAAACCTTAAGAAAATTTGAAGTAAACATAAATCTTACGAAAATCAGATGAAATTTGAAGAAAATATCATGAAATTTGAAGTGAACAGAAATCTTAAGAAATTTGATGAAATTTGAAGTGAATATAAATCATAAGAAAATCGGATGAAATTTGAAGAAAATATAATGAAATTTGAAGTGAACTTAAATCTTAAGAAATTTCATGAAATTTGAAGTGAATATAAACCTTCAGTAAATCTTATAAAATTTGAAATAAACATAAATCATAAGAAAATCAGATGAAATTTGAAGAAAATATCATGAAATTTGAAGAAAATATCATGAAATTTGAAGTGAACTTAAATCTTAAGAAATTTGATGAAATTTGAAGTGAATATAAACCTTAAGTAAATCTTATCAAATTTGAAATAAACATAAATCTTAAGAAAATCAGATGAAATTTGAAGAAAATATCATGAGATTTGACGTGAACTTATATCTTAAGAAATTTGATGAAATTTGAAGTGAACATAAACCTTAAGAAAGTCTGGTGAAATTTGAAATAAACATAAATCTTAAGAAAATTAGTAGAAATTTGAAGAAAATATCATGAAATTTGAAGTGAAATTAAATCTTAAGTAATTTGATGAAAGTGAATGTAAACCTTGAGAAAATATGATGAAATTTGAAGTAAACTTAAAAATCGGATGAAATTTCAAGAAAATGTCATGAATTTTGAAGTGAACTTGAATCTTAAAAATTTGATTAAAGATAAAGTGAATATAACCCTTAAGAAAATCTGAAGAAATTTGAAGTAAATAAAATTTTTAAGAAAATCAGATGAAATTTGAAGAAAATCTGATGAAATTTGAAGTAAACATAAATCTTAAGAAAAACAAATGAATTTTAAGAAAATCTAATAAAATTTGAAGTGAATATAAATCTTAAGAAATTTGATTAAATTTGAAGTGAATATAAACCTTAAGAAAATTTGAAGTAAACATAAATCTTAAGAAAATCGGATGAAATTTGAAGAAAATATCATGAAATTTGAAGTAAGTTTAAATCTTAAGAAATTTGATGAAATTTGAAGCGAATATAAACCTTAAGTAAATCTGACAAAATTTGAAGTAAACATAAATCTTAAGAAAATCAGATGAAATTTGAAGAAAATATCATGAAATTGGAAGTGAACTTAAATCTTAAGAAATTTGATGAAATATGAATTGAATATAAACGTTAAGAAAGTATAATGAAATTAGAACTAAAGATAAATCTTAAGTAAATCGGATGAAATTTGAAGAAAATCTGATGAAATTTGAAGAAAATCTGTTGAAATTTGAAGTAAACATAAATCTTAAGAAAACCAGATGAATTGGAATAAAATATGATAAAATTTGAAGTAAATATAAATCTTAAGAAAATCTGATTAAATTTGAAGTGAATATAAACCTTAAGAAAATTTGAAGTAAACATAAATCTTAAGAAAATCAAATGAAATTTGAAGAAAATATCATGAAATTTGATGAAATTTGAAGTGAATATAAACCTTAAGAAAATATGATGAAATTTGAAGTAAACATAGAAATCGGATGAAATTTTAAGAAAATCTCATGATTTTTGAAGTGAACATAAATCTTAAGAAATTTGATGAAATTTGAAGTGAATATAAACCTTAAGTAAATCTTAAGAAATTTGAAATAAACATAAATCATAAGAAAATCAGATGAAATTTGAAGAAAATATCATGAAATTTTAAGTAAATATAAATCTTAAGAAAATCGGGTGAATTTTGAAGCGAGCATAAATTTATACAAAATATGGTGAAATTTGAAGTGAGCATAAATCTTAACAATATATGGTGATATTTGAAGTGTGCATAAATCTTAACAAAATATGTTGAAATTAGAAGTGGGCATATATCTTAAGAAAATATGCTGAAATTTTTACGTGGGCATAAATCTGACGAGAATATGGTGAAATTTGAAGCCGACATAAATCTTAACAAAATATGGTGATATTGGAAGTGGGCATCGATCTTAACAAAATATGGTGAAATTTGAACCGAGCATTACTCTTAAGAAAATATGGTGAAATTTTGAAGTGTGCATAAATCTTAAGAAAAAATGGTGAAAGTTGAAGCGGGCATAAATCTTAACAAAATATGGGGAAATTTGAAGGGGGATAATCTTAACTATATATGGTGAAATTTGAAGTGTGCAAAAATCTTAACAAAATATGGTGAAATTTGAAGTTGTCATATATCTTAACAAAATATGGTGAAATTTAAACTGGGAATAAATCTTAACAAAATATGGTGAATTTTGTAGCGGGCATAAATATTAACAAAATATGGTGAAATTTGAAGTGGGAATAAATCTTAAAAAATATGGTGAAATTTGCAGTGGGCATAAATCTAAACAAGATATGGTGAATTTTGAAGTGAACTTAAATCTTAAGAAATTTGATGAAATTTGAAGTGAATATAAACTTTAAGAAAATCTGAAGAAATTTGAGGTAAACAAATATATTAAGAAAATCGAATGAAATTTGAAGAAAATCTGATGAAATTTGAAGTAAACATAAATCTTAAGAAAACCAGATGAATTTTAAGAAAATCTAATAAAATTTGAAGTAAATATAAATCTTAAGATATTTGATTAAATTTGAAGTGAATATAAAGCTTAAGAAAATTTGAAGTAAACATAACTCTTAAGAAAATCGGTTAAAATTTATAGAAAATTACATGAAATTTGAAGTAAATTTAAGTCTTAAGAAATTTGATGAAATTTGAAGTTAATATAAAGCTTAAGTAAATCTGATGAAATTAGAAGTAAACATAAATCTTCAAAAAATCAGATGAAATTTGAAGAAAATATCATGAAATTTGAAGTGAACTTAAATCTTAAAAAATTTGATGAAATTTGAAGTGAATATAAACCTTAAGAAAGTATAATGAAATTTGAACTAAACATAAATCTTAAGAAAATCGGATGAAATTTGAAGAAAATATCATGAAATTAGAAGTAAATTTAAATCTTAAGAAATTTGATGAATATTGAAGTGAGTATAAACCTTAAGTAAATCTGCTGAAATTTTAGGAAAACATAAATCTTAAGAAAATCAGATGAATTGGAAGAAAATATGATAAAATTTGAAGTAAATATAAATCTTAAGAAATTTGATTAAATTTGAAGTGAATATAAACCTTAAGAAAATTTGAAGTAAACATAAATCTTAAGAAAATCGGATGAAATTTGGAGAAAATTTCATGAAATTTAAAGTAAATTAAGTCTTAAGAAATTTGAAGTTAACATAAACCTTAAGTAAATCTGATGAAATTAGAAGTAAACATAAATCTTAAGAAAATCAGATGAAATTTGAAGAAAATATCATGAGATTTGACGTGAACTTATATCTTAAGAAATTTGATGAAATTTGAAGTGAACATAAACCTTGAGAAAATCTGGTGAAATTAGATGAAATTAAATCTTATGAAATTTGATGAAACTGAATATAAACCTTAAGAAAATATGATGACATTTGAAATAAACATAAAAATCAGATGAAATTTGAAGAAAATGTCATGAATTTTGAAGTGAACTTAAATCTTAAGAAATTTGATGAAATTTGAAATGAATATAAACCTTAAGAAAATCTGAAGAAATTTGAAGTAAACAAAATTTTTAAGAAAATTGAATAAAATTTGAAGAAAATCTGGTGAAATTTGAAGTAAACATAAATCTTAAGAAAACCAGACGAATTTGAAGAAAATCTAAAAAAATTTGAAGTAAATATAAATCTTAAGAAATTTGATTAAATTAGAAGTGAATATAAACCTTAAGAAAATTTGAGGTAAACATAAATCTTAAGAAAATCGGATGAAATTTGAAGAAAATTTAAGTATTAAGAAATTTGAAGTTAATATAAACCTTAAGTAAATCTGATGAAATTAGAAGTAAACATAACTCTTCAGAAAATCAGATGAAATTTGAAGAAAATATCATGAAATTTGATGTGAACTTAAATCTTAAAAAATTTGATGAAATTTGAAGTGAATATAAACTTTAAGAAAGTATAATAAAATTTGAACTAAACATAAATCTTAAGAAAATCGGATGGAATTTGAAGAAAATATCATGAAATTAGAAGTAAATTTAAATCTTAAGAAATTTGATGAATATTGAAATGAGTATAAACCTTAAGTAAATCTGCTGAAATTTGAAGAAAACATAATTCTTAAGAAAATCAGAAGAATTGGAAGAAAATATGATAAAAGTTTAAGTAAATTTAAATCTTATGAAATTTGATTAAATTTGAAGTGAATATAAACCTTAAGAAAATTTGAAGTAAACATAAATCTTAAGAAAATCAGATGAAATTTGAAGAAAATATCATGAAAATTGAAGTGAACTTAAATCTTAAGAAATTTGATGAAATTTGAAGTGAATATAAACCTTAAGTAAATCTTATGAAATTTGAAATAAACATAAATCATAAGAAAATCAGATGAAATTTGAAGAAAATATTATGAAATTTGAAGAAAGTATAATGAAATTTGAAGTGAAATTAAATCTTAAGAAATTTGATGAAAGTGTATATAAACATTAACAAAATATGATGAAATTTGAAGTAAACATAAAAATCGGATGAAATTTGAAGAAAATGTCATGAATTTTGAAGTGAACTTAAATCTTAAGAAATTTGGTGAAATTTGAAGTGAATATAAACCTTAAGAAAATCTGAAGAAATTTGAGGTAAACAAAAATATTAAGAAAATCGAATGAAATTTGAAGAAAATCTGATGAAATTTGTAGTAAACATAAATCTTAAGAAAACCAGATGAATTTTAAGAAAATCTAATAAAATTTGAAGTAAATATAAATCTTAAGATATTTGATTAAATTTGAAGTGAATATAAAGCTTAAAAAATTTGAAGTAAACATAAATCTTAAGAAAAACTGTTGAAATTTATAGAAAATTACATGAAATTTGCAGTAAATTTAAGTCTTAAGAAATTTGATGAAATTTGAAGTTAATATAAACCTTAAGTAAATCTGATGAAATTAGAAGTAAACATAAATCTTCAGAAAATCAGATGAAATTGGAAGAAAATATCATGAAATTTTAAGTGCACTTAAATCTTAAAAAATTTGATGAAATTTGAAGTGAATATAAACCTTAAGAAAGTATAATGAAATTTGAACTAAACATAAATCTTAAGAAAATCGGATGAAGTTTGAAGAAAATATCATGAAATTAGAAGTAAATTTAAATCGTAAGAAATTTGATGAATATTGAAGTGAATATAAACCTTAAGTAAATCTGCTGAAATTTGAAGAAAACATAAATCTTAAGAAAATCAGATGAATTGGAAGAAAACATGATAAAATTTGAAGTAAATATAAATCTTAAGAAATTTGATTAAATTTGAAGTGAATATAAATCTTAAGAAAATTTGAAGTAAACATAAATCTTAAGAAAATCAGATGAAATTTGAAGAAAATATCATGAAATTTGAAGTGAACTTAAGTCTTAAGAAATTTGATGAAATTTCAAGTGAATATAAACCTTAAGTAAATCTTATGAAATTTGAAATAAACATAAATCATAAGAAATTTGAAGAAAATATCATGAAATTTGAAGAAAATATCATGAAATTTGAAAAAATATCATGAAATTTGACGAAAGTGAATATAAATCTTAAGAAAATATGATGAAATTTGAAGTAAACATAAAACACGGATGAAATTTGAAGAAAATGTGATGAATTTTGAAGTGAACTTAAATCTTAAGAAATTTGATGAAATTTGAAGTGAATATAAACCTGAAGAAAATCTGAAGAAATTTGAAGTAAACAAAATTTTTAAGAAAATTGAATGAAATTTGAAGAAAATCTGGTGAAATTTGAAGTAAACATAAATCTTAAGAAAACCAGATGAATTTGAAGAAAATCTAATAAAATTTGAAATAAATATAAATCTTAAGAAATTTGATTAAATTTGAAGTGAATATAAACCTTAAGAAAATTTGAAGTAAACATAAATTTTAAGAAAGTCGGATGAAATTTGAAGTAAATTTAAGTCTTAAGAAATTTGAAGTTAATATAAACCTTAAGTAAATCTGATGAAATTAGAAGTAAACATAAATCTTCAGAAAATCAGATGAAATTTGAAGAAAATATCATGAAATTTGACGTGAACTTAAATCTTAAAAAATTTGATGAAATTTGAAGTGAATATAAATCTTAAGAAAGTATAATGAAATTTGAACTAAACATAAATGTTAAGAAAGTCGGATGAAATTTGAAGAAAATATCATGAAATTAGAATTAAATTTAAATCTTAAGAAATTTGATGAATTTTGAAGTTAGTATAAACCTTAAGTAAATCTGATGAAATTTGAAGAAAACATAAATCTTAAGAATATCAGATGAATTGGAAGAAAATATGCTAAAATTTTAAGTAAATATAAATCTTATGAAATTTGATTAAATTTGAAGTGAATATAAACCTTAAGAAAATTTGAAGTAAACATAAATCTTAAGAAAATCAGATGAAATTTGAAGAAAATTTCATGAAATTTGAAGTGAACTTAAATCTTAATAAATTTGACGAAATTTGAAGTGAATATAAACCTTAAGTAAATCTTATGAAATTTGAAATAAACATAAATCATAAGAAAATCAGATGAAATTTGAAGAAAATATCATGAAATTTGAAGAAAGTATCATGAAATTTGTAGTGAAATTTAATCTTAAGAAATTTGACGAAAGTGAATATAAATATTAAGAAAATATGATGAAATTTGAAGTAAACATAAAAATCGGATGAAATTTGAAGAAAATGTAATGAATTTTGAAGTGAACTTAAATCTTAAGAAAATTTGATGAAATTTGAAGTGAATATAAACCTTAAGAAAATCTGAGGAAATTTGAAGTAAACAAAAATATTTAGAAAATCGAATGAAATTTGAAGAAAATCCGATGAAATTTGAAGTAAACATAAATCTTAAGAAAACCAGATGAATTTGAAGAAAATCTAATAAAATTTGAAGTAAATATAAATCTTAAGAAATTTGATTAAATTTGAAATGAATATAAACCTTAAGAAAATTTGAAGTAAACATAAATCTTAAGAAACTCAGATGAAATTTGAAGAAAATATCATGAAATTTGAAGTGAACTTAAATATTAAGAAATTTTATGAAATTTGAAGCGAATATAAACGTTAAGAAAGTATAATGAAATTAGAACTAAACATAAATCTTAAGAAAATCTGATGAAATTTGAAGAAAATCTGATGAAGGTTGAAGAAAATATGTTGAAATTTGAATTAAACATAAATCTTAAGAAAACCAGATGAATTGGAAGAAAATATGATAAAATTTGAAGCAAATATAAATCTTAAGAAATTTGATTAAATTTGAAGTGAATATAAACCATAAGAAAATTTGAAGTAAACCTAAATCTTAAGAAAATCAGATGAAATTTGAAGAAAATATCATGAAATTTGAAGTGAACTTATATCTTAAGAAATTTTATGAAATTTGAACTGAATATAAACCTTAAGTAAACCTTAAGAAATTTGAAATAAACATTAATCATAAGAAAATCAGATGAAATTTGAAGAAAATATCATGAAATTTGAAGTGAAATAAAATCTTAAGAAATTTGATGAAAGTGAATATAAACATTAAGAAAACATGATGAAATTTGAAGTAAAGATAAAAATCGGATGAAATTTAAAGAAAATGTCATGAATTTTGAAGTGAACTTAAATCTCAAGAAATTTGATGAAATTTTAAGTGAATATAAACCTTAATAAATTCTGATGAAATTTAAATTAAATCTGATGAAATTTGAAGAAAATCTGATGAAATTTGAAGAAAATCTGTTGAAATTTGAAGTAAACATAAATCTTAAGAAAGTCAGTTGAATTTTGAAGAAAATATCATGAAATTTGAAGTGATCTTAAATCTTAAGAAAGTTGATGAAATTTGAAGTGAATGTAAATGTTAAGAAAGTATAATGAAATTTGAACTAAACATAAATCTTAAGAAAATTGGTGAAATTTGAAAAAAATCCGATGAAATTTGAAGAAAATCTGTTGAAATTTGAAGTAAACATAAATCCTAAAAAAACAAGATGAATTGGAAGAAAATACGATAAAATTTGAAGTAAATATAAATCTTAAGAAATTTGATTAAATTTGAAGTGAATATAAACCTTAAGAAAATTTGAAGAAAACAAAAATCTTAAGAAAATTAGATGAAATTTGAAGAAAATGTCATGAATTTAGAAGTGAACTTAAATCTTAAGAAATTTGATGAAATTTTAAGTGAATATAAACCTTAAGAAATTCTGAAGAAATTTGAAGTAAACAAATATTTTAAGAAAATCGGATGAAATTTGAGGAAAATCTGATGAAATTTGAAATAAACATAAATCTTAAGAAAACCAGATGAATTTGAAGAAAAACGAATAAAATTTGAAGTAAATATAAATCTTAAGAAATTTGATTAAATTTGAAGTGAATATAAACCTTAAGAAAATTTGAAGTAAACATAAATCTTAAGAAAATCGGATGAAATTTGGAGAAAATTTCATGAAATTTAAAGTAAATTAAGTCTTAAGAAATTTGAAGTTAACATAAACCTTAAGTAAATCTGATGAAATTAGAAGTAAACATAAATCTTAAGAAAATCAGATTAAATTTGAAGAAAATCTAATAAAATTTGAAGTAAATATAAATCTTAAGAAATTTGATTAAATTTGAAGTGAATATAAACCTTAAGAAAATTTGAAGTAAACATAAATCTTAAGAAAATCAGATGAAATTTGAAGAAAATATCATGAAATTTGAAGTGAACTTAAATCTTAAGAAATTTGATGAAATTTGAAGTGAATATAAACCTTAAGAAAGTATAATGAAATTTGAACTAAACATAAATCTTAAGAAAATCGGATGAAATTTAATGAAAATATCATGAAATTTGAAATAAATTTAAATCTTAAGAAATTTAATAAATTTTGAAGTGAGTGTAAACCTTAAGTAAATCTGATAAAATTTGAAGAAAACATAAATCTTAAGAAAATAAGACGAAATTTGAAGAAAATATCATGAAATTTAAAGAAAATATCATGAAATTTGAAGTGAACTTAAATCTTAAGAAGTTTTATGAAATTTGAAGTGAATATAAACGTTAAGAAAGTATAATGAAATTAGAACTAAACATAAATCTTAAGAAAATTGGATGAAATTGGAAGAAAATCTGATGAAGTTTGAAGAAAATCTGTTGAAATTTGAATTAAACATAAATCTTAAGAAAACCGGATGAATTGGAAGAAAATATGATAACATTTGAAGTAAATATAAATCTTACGAAATTTGATTAAATTTGAAGTGAATATAAACCTTAAAAAAATTAATTAAGATATATTCACTTCAAATTTCATCAAATTTCTTAAGATTTAAGTTCACTTCAAAATTCATGACATTTTCTTCAAATTTCATCTGATTTTTATGTTTATTTCAAATGTCATCATATTTTCTTAAGGTTTATATTCAGTTTCATCAAATTTCATAAGATTTAATTTCATCTAATTTCACCAGATTTTCTCAAGGTTTATGTTCACTTCAAATTTCATCAAATTTCTTAAGATATAAGTTCACGTCAAATCTCATGATATTTTCTTCAAATTTCATCTGATTTTCTTAAGATTTATGTTTATTTCAAATTTCATAAGATTTACTTAGGACCTAGGGTCTAGGTTCTAGAGGGTCTAGCGTATAGAGGGTCTAGGGTTTAGGGTTTAGGGTCTATATTTTCTTCAAATTCATCAGGTTTTCTTAAGATTTATGTTTACTTCAAATTTCATCAGATTTTCTTCAAATTTCATACGATTTTCTTAAAATTATTGTTTACTTCAAATTTCTTCAGATTTTCTTAAGGTTTATATTCACTTCAAAATTCATAACATTTTCTTCAAATTTCAGTAGATTTTTATGTTTATTTCAAATTTCATCATATTTTCTTAAGGTTTATATTCACTTTCATCAAATTTCTCAAGATTTAATTTCATTTCAAAATTCATGATATTTTCTTCAACTTTCGTCATATTTTCTTCAAATTTCATCTAATTTTCTTAAGATTTATGTTCACTTCAAATTTCATCAAATTTCTTAAGATTTAAGTTCACTTCAAATTTCATGATATTTTCTTCAAATTTCATCTGATTTTCTTAAGATTTATGTTTACTTCAAATTTCATCAGATTTTCTTAAGGTTTATATTCACTTCAAATTTAATCAAATTTCTTAAGATTTATATTTACTTCAAATTTTATCATATTTTCTTCCAATTCATCTGGTTTTCTTAAGATTTATGTTTAATTCAAATTTCAATAGATTTTCTTCAAACTTCATCAGATTTTTTTCAAATTTCATTCGATTTTCTTAATATTTATGTTTAGGTCTAATTTAATTATACTTTCTTAACATTTATATTCGCTTAGAATTTCATCAAATTTCTTAAGATTTATGTTTTCTTCAAATTTCATCAGATTTACTTAAGGTTTATACTCACTTCAAATATCCGCAAATTTCTTAAGATTTAGATTTACTTCAAATTTCATGATATTTTCTTCATATTTCATCATATTTTCTTCAAATTTCATCTAATTTTCTTAAGATTTATGTTTACTTCAAATTTCACCAGATTTTCTTAAGGTTTATGTTCACTTCAAATTTCATCAAATTTCTTAAGATATAAGTTCACGTCAAATCTCATGATATTTTCTTCAAATTTCAGCTGATTTTCTTAAGATTTATGTTTACTTCTAATTTCATCAGATTTAATTAAGGTTTACATTAACTTCAAATTTCATCAATTTCCTTAAGATTTAAATTTACTTCAAATTTCATGATAATTTCTTCAAATTTCATCAGATTTTCTTAAGATTTATGTTTACTCCAAATTTTCTTAAGGTTTATATTCACTTCAAATTTATTCCAATTTCTTAAGATTTATATTTACTTCAAATTTCTTTAGATTTTCTTCAAATTCATCTAGTTTTCTTAAGATTTATGTTTACTTCAAATTTCATCAGATTTTCTTCAAATTTCATCCGATTTCTTAAAATTTTTGTTTACTTCAAATTTCTTCAGATTTTCTTAAGGTTTATATTTACTTCAAATTTCATCAAATTTCTTAAGATTTAAGTTCACTTCAAAATTCATGACATTTTCTTCAAATTTCGTCTGATTTTTATGTTTATTTCAAATGTCATCATATTTTCTTAAGATTTATATTCACTTTCATCAAATTTCATAAGATTTAATTTCACTTCGAATTTCATGATATTTTTTTTCAAATTTCATGATATTTTCATAAGATTTATGTTTATTTCAAATTTCACCAGATTTTCTTAAGGTTTATGTTCACTTCAAATTTCATCAAATTTCTTAAGATATAAGTTCACGTCAAATCTCATGATATTTTCTTCAAATTTCATCTGATTTTCTTAAGAAGTATGTTTACTTCTAATTTCATCAGATTTACTTAAGGTTTACATTAACTTCAAATTTCATCAAATTTCTTAAGACTTAAATTTACTTTAAATTTCATGATATTTTCATCAAATTTCATGATATTTTCATCAAATTTCATCCGATTTTCTTAAGATTTATGTTTACTTCAAATTTTCGTACGGTTTATATTCACTTCAAATTTAATCAAATTTCTTAAGATTTATGTTCACTTCAAAATTCATGACATTTTCTTCAAATTTCATTTGATTTTTATGTTTACTTCAAATTTCATCATATTTTCTTAAGGTTTATATTCAATTTCATCAAATTTTATCTAATTTTCTTAAGATTTATGTCTATTTCTAATTTCACCAGATTTTCTTAAGGTTTATGTTCACTTCAAATTTCATTAAATTTCTTAAGATATAAGTTCACGTCAAATCTCATGATATTTTCTTCAAATTTCATCTGATTTTCTTAAGATTTATGTTTACTTCTAATTTCATCAGATTTACTTAAGGTTTATATTCACTTCAAATTTCATCAAATTTCTTAAGATTTAAGTTCTCTTCAAATTTCATGATATTTTCTTAAAATTTCATCCGATTTTCTTTTGATTTATGTTTACTTCAAATTTTCTTAAGGTATATGTTCACTTCAAATTTAATCAAATTTCTTAAGATTTATGTTTACTTCAAATTTTATCAGATTTTCTTCCAATTCATCGGGTTTTCTTAGGATTTATGTTTACTTCGAATTTCATCAAATGTTCTTCAAATTTCATAAGATTTTTTTCAAATTTCATTCGATTTTCTTAAGATTTATGTTTAGTTCAAATTTCATTAAACTTTCTTAAGGTTTATATTCACTTTAAATTTCATCAAATTTCTTAAGATTTAAGTTCTCTTCTAATTTCATGATATTTTCTTCAAATTTCATCTAATTTTCTTAAGATTTATGTTTACTTCTAATTTCATCAGATTTAATTAAGGTTTACATTAACTTCAAATTTCATCAAATTCCTTAAGATTTAAATTTACTTCAAATTTCATGATATTTTCTTCCAATTTCATCAGATTTTCTTAAGATTTATGTTTACTTCAAATTTTTTAAGGTTTATATTCACTTCAAATTTATTCCAATTTCTTAAGATTTATATTTACTTCAAATTTCATTAGATTTTCTTCAAATTCATCTAGTTTTCTTAAGATTTATGTTTACTTCAAATTTCATGAGATTTTCTTCAAATTTCATCCGATTTCTTAAAATTTTTGTTTACTTCAAATTTCTTCAGATTTTCCTAAGGTTTATATTCACTTCAAATTTCATCAAATTTCTTAAGATTTAAGTTGACTTCAAAATTCATGACTTTTTCTTCAAATTTCATCTGATTGTTATGTTTACTTCAAATTTCATCATATTTTCTTAAGGTTTATATTCACTTTCATCAAATTTCTTAAGATTTAATTTCACTTCAAATTTCATGATATTTTCTTCAAATTTCATCTAATTTTCTTAAGATTTATGTTTATTTCAAATTTCATAAGATTTTCTGAAGGTTTATGTTCACTTCAAATTTATCAAATTTCCTAAGATATAAGTTCACGTCAAATCTCATGATATTTTCTTCAAATTTCATCTGATTTTCTTAAGATTTATGTTTATTCAAATTTCATAAGATTTACTTAGGACCTAGGGTCTAGGTTCTAGAGGGTCTAGCGTATAGAGGGTCTAGGGTTTAGGGTTTAGGGTCTATATTTTCTTCAAATTCATCAGGTTTTCTTAAGATTTATGTTTACTTCAAATTTCATCAGATTTTCTTCAAATTTCATACGATTTTCTTAAAATTATTGTTTACTTCAAATTTCTTCAGATTTTCTTAAGGTTTATATTCACTTTAAATTTCATCAAATTTCTTAAGTTTTAAGTTGACTTCAAAATTCATGACATTTTCTTCAAATTTCATCTGATTGTTATGTTTACTTCAAATTTCATCATATTTTCTTAAGGTTTATATTCACTTTCATCAAATTTCTTAAGATTTAATTTCACTTCAAATTTCATGATATTTTCTTCAAATTTCATCTAATTTTCTTAAGATTTATGTTTACTTCTAATTTCATCAGATTTAATTAAGGTTTACATTAACATCAAATTTCATCAAATTCCTTAAGATTTAAATTTACTTCAAATTTCATGATATTTTCTTCCAATTTCATCAGCTTTTCTTAAGATTTATGTTTACTTCAAATTTTCTTAAGGTTTATATTCACTTCAAATTTATTCCAATTTCTTAAGATTTATATTTACTTCAAATTTCATTAGATTTTCTTCAAATTCATCTAGTTTTCTTAAGATTTATGTTTACTTCAAATTTCATGAGATTTTCTTCAAATTTCATCCGATTTCTTAAAATTTTTGTTTACTTCAAATTTCTTCAGATTTTCCTAAGGTTTATATTCACTTCAAATTTCATCAAATTTCTTAAGATTTAAGTTCACTTCAAATTTCATGATATTTTCTTAAAATTTCATCCGATTTTCTTTCGATTTATGTTTACTTCAAATTTTCTTAAGGTATATATTCACTTCCAATTTAATCAAATTTCTTAAGATTTATATTTACTTCAAATTTTATCAGATTTTCTTCCAATTCATCGGGTTTTCTTAGGATTTATGTTTACTTCAAATTTCATCAAATGTTCTTCAAATTTCATCAGATTTTTTTCAAATTTCATTCGATTTTCTTAAGATTTATCTTTAGTTTAAATTTCATTAAACTTTCTTAAGGTTTATATTCACTTTAAATTTCATCAAATTTCTTAAGATTTAAGTTCTCTTCTAATTTCATGATATTTTCTTCAAATTTCATCTAATTTTCTTAAGATTTATGTTTACTTCTAATTTCATCAGATTTAATTAAGGTTTACATTAACATCAAATTTCATCAAATTCCTTAAGATTTAAATTTACTTCAAATTTCATGATATTTTCTTCCAATTTCATCAGCTTTTCTTAAGATTTATGTTTACTTCAAATTTTCTTAAGGTTTATATTCACTTCAAATTTATTCCAATTTCTTAAGATTTATATTTACTTCAAATTTCATTAGATTTTCTTCAAATTCATCTAGTTTTCTTAAGATTTATGTTTACTTCAAATTTCATGAGATTTTCTTCAAATTTCATCCGATTTCTTTAAAATTTTGTTTACTTCAAATTTCTTCAGATTTTCCTAAGGTTTATATTCACTTCAAATTTCATCAAATTTCTTAAGATTTAAGTTGACTTCAAAATTCATGACATTTTCTTCACATTTCATCTGATTGTTATGTTTACTTCAAATTTCATCATATTTTCTTAAGGTTTATATTCACTTTCATCAAATTTCTTAAGATTTAATTTCACTTCAAATTTCATGATATTTTCTTCAAATTTCATCTAATTTTCTTAAGATTTATGTTTATTTCAAATTTCATAAGATTTTCTGAAGGTTTATGTTCACTTCAAATTTATCAAATTTCTTAAGATATAAGTTCACGTAAAATCTCATGATATTTTCTTCAAATTTCATCTGATTTTCTTAAGATTTATGTTTATTCAAATTTCATAAGATTTACTTAGGACCTAGGGTCTAGGTTCTAGAGGGTCTAGCGTATAGAGGGTCTAAGGTCTAGGGTCTGGATTCTAGGGTCTAGATTCTAGGGTCCATGGTCTAGATTCTAGGGTCTAGGGTCTTCATTCTAGGGTCTAGGGTCTAGGGTCTAGATTTTCTTCAAATTCATCTGGTTTTCTTAAGATTTATCTATACTTCAAATTTCTTCAGATTTTTTCAAATTTCATCTGATTTCTTAAAATTTCTGTTTACTTCAATTTTCTTCAGATTTTCTTAAGGTTTATATTCACTTCAAATTTCATCAAATTTCTTAAGATTTAAGTTCACTTCAAAATTCATGACATTTTCTTCAAATTTCATCTGATTTTTATGTTTACTTCAAATTTCATCATATTTTCTTAAGGTTTATATTCACTTTCATCAAATTTTCGTAAGATTTATGTTTATTTCAAATTTCACCAGATTTTCTTAAGGTTTATGTTCACTTCAAATTTCATCAAATTTTCAAGATATAAGTTCACGTAAAATCTCTTGATATTTTCTTGAAATTTAATCTGATTTTCTGAAGATTTATGTTTACTTCTAATTTCATCAGATTTACTTAAGGTTTATATTCACTTCAAATTTCATCAAATTTCTTAAGATTTAAGTTCACTTCAAATTTCATGATATTTTCTTAAAATTTCATCCGATTTTCTTTCGATTTATGTTTACTTCAAATTTTCTTTAGGTATATATTCACTTCCAATTTAATCAAATTTCTTAAGATTTATATTTACTTCAAATTTTATCAGATTTTCTTCCAATTCATCGGGTTTTCTTAGGATTTATGTTTACTTCGAATTTCATCAAATGTTCTTCAAATTTCATAAGATTTTTTTCAAATTTCATTCGATTTTCTTAAGATTTATGTTTAGTTCAAATTTCATTAAACTTTCTTAAGGTTTATATTCACTTTAAATTTCATCAAATTTCTTAAGATTTAAGTTCTCTTCTAATTTCATGATATTTTCTTCAAATTTCATCTAATTTTCTTAAGATTTATGTTTACTTCTAATTTCATCAGATTTAATTAAGGTTTACATTAACTTCAAATTTCATCAATTTCCTTAAGATTTAAATTTACTTCAAATTTCATGATAATTTCTTCAAATTTCATCAGATTTTCTTAAGATTTATGTTTACTCCAAATTTTCTTAAGGTTTATATTCACTTCAAATTTATTCCAATTTCTTAAGATTTATATTTACTTCAAATTTCATTAGATTTTCTTCAAATTCATCTAGTTTTCTTAAGATTTATGTTTACTTCAAATTTCATGAGATTTTCTTCAAATTTCATCCGATTTCTTAAAATTTTTGTTTACTTCAAATTTCTTCAGATTTTCCTAAGGTTTATATTCACTTCAAATTTCATCAAATTTCTTAAGATTTAAGTTCACTTCAAAATTCATGACATTTTCTTCAAATTTCATCTGATTTTTATGTTTACTTCAAATTTCATCATATTTTCTTAAGGTTTATATTCACTTTCATCAAATTTCTTAAGATTTAATTTCACTTCAAATTTCATGATATTTTCTTCAAATTTCATCTAATTTTCTTAAGATTTATGTTTATTTCAAATTTCATAAGATTTTCTTAAGGTTTATGTTCACTTCAAATTTATCAAATTTCTTAAGATATAAGTTCACGTCAAATCTCATGATATTTTCTTCAAATTTCATCTGATTTTCTTAAGATTTATGTTTATTCAAATTTCATAAGATTTACTTAGGACCTAGGGTCTAGGTTCTAGAGGGTCTAGCGTATAGAGGGTCTAAGGTCTAGGGTCTGGATTCTAGGGTCTAGATTCTAGGGTCCATGGTCTAGATTCTAGAGTCTAGGGTCTTCATTCTAGGGTCTAGGGTCTAGGGTCTAGGGTCTAGATTTTCTTCAAATTCATCTGGTTTTCTTAAGATTTATGTATACTTCAAATTTCAT
The DNA here is from genome assembly GCA_021764765.1 of Vicia sativa. Classification (NCBI taxonomy): domain Eukaryota; kingdom Viridiplantae; phylum Streptophyta; class Magnoliopsida; order Fabales; family Fabaceae; genus Vicia; species Vicia sativa. The sequence continues at coordinate 1,122,224 of CM038794.1, forward strand.
CAGATTTTTTCAAATTTCATCTGATTTCTTAAAATTTTTGTTTACTTCAAATTTCTTCAGATTTTCTTAAGGTTTATATTCATTTCAAATTTCATCAAATTTCTTAAGATTTAAGTTCACTTCAAAATTCATGGCATTTTCTTCAAATTTCATCTGATTTTTATGTTTACTGCAAATTTCATCATATTTTCTTAAGGTTTATATTCATTTTCATCAAATTTCATCAAATTTTAGTAAGATTTATGTTTATTTCAAATTTCACCAGATTTTCTTAAGGTTTATGTTCACTTCAAATTTCATCAAATTCTCAAGATATAAGTTCACGTAAAATCTCTTGATATTTTCTTCAAATTTAATCTGATTTTCTGAAGATTTATGTTTACTTCTAATTTCATCAGATTTACTTAAGGTTTATATTCACTTCAAATTTCATCAAATTTCTTAAGATTTAAGTTCACTTCAAATTTCATGATATTTTCTTAAAATTTCATCCGATTTTCTTTCGATTTATGTTTACTTCAAATTTTCTTAAGGTATATATTCACTTCAAATTTAATCAAATTTCTTAAGATTTATATTTACTTCAAATTTTTAGATTTTCTTCCAATTCATCGGTTTTCTTAGGATTTATGTTTACTTCAAATTTCATCAAATGTTCTTCAAATTTCATGATTTTTTCAAATTTCATTCGATTTTAAGATTTATCTTTAGTTTAAATTTCATTAAACTTTCTTAAGGTTTATATTCACTTTAAATTTCATCAAATTTCTTAAGATTTAAGTTCTCTTCTAATTTCATGATATTTTCTTCTAATTTCATCAGATTTAATTAAGGTTTACATTAACATCAAATTTCATCAAATTCCTTAAGATTTAAATTTACTTCAAATTTCATGATATTTTCTTCCAATTTCATCAGCTTTTCTTAAGATTTATGTTTACTTCAAATTTTCTTAAGGTTTATATTCACTTCAAATTTATTCCAATTTCTTAAGATTTATATTTACTTCAAATTTCATTAGATTTCTTCAAATTCATCTAGTTTTCTTAAGATTTATGTTTACTTCAAATTTCATCAGATTTTCTTCAAATTTCATCCGATTTAAAATTTTGTTTACTTCAAATTTCTTCAGATTTTCCTAAGGTTTATATTCACTTCAAATTTCATCAAATTTCTTAAGATTTAAGTTGACTTCAAAATTCATGACATTTTCTTCACATTTCATCTGATTGTTATGTTTACTTCAAATTTCATATATTTTCTTAAGGTTTATATTCACTTTCATCAAATTTCTTAAGATTTAATTTCACTTCAAATTTCATGATATTTTCTTCAAATTTCATCTAATTTTCTTAAGATTTATGTTTATTTCAAATTTCATAAGATTTTCAAGGTTTATATGTTCACTTCAAATTTATCAAATTCTTAAGATATAAGTTCACGTCAAATCTCATGATATTTTCTTCAAATTTCATCCGATTTTCTTAAGATTTATGTTTATTCAAATTTCATAAGATTTACTTAGGACCTAGGGTCTAGGTTCTAGAGGGTCTAGCGTAGAGGTCTAAGGTCTAGGGTCCTGATTCTAGGGTCTAGATTCTAGGTCCATGGTCTAGATTCTAGGGTCTAGGGTCTTCATTCTAGGTCTAGGTCTAGGGTCTAGGTCTAGATTTTCTTCAAATTCATCCGGTTTTCTTAAGATTTATGTATACTTCAAATTTCATCGATTTTTCAAATCATCGATTTCTTAAATTTTTGTTTACTTCAAATTTCTTCAGATTTTCTTAAGGTTTATATTCATTTCAAATTTCATCAAATTTAAGATTTAAGTTCACTTCAAAATTCATGGCATTTTCTTCAAATTTCATCCGATTTTTATGAATTTCATCATATTTTCTTAAGGTTTATATTCATTTTCATCAAATTTCATCAAATTTAGTAAGATTTATGTTTATTCAAATTTCACCAGATTTTCTTAAGGTTTATGTTCACTAAATTTCATCAAATTCTCAAGATATAAGTTCACAAATTCCTTGATATTTTCTTCAAATTTAACTGATTTTAAGATTTATGTTTACTCTAATTTCACAGATTTACTTAAGGTTTATATTCACTTCAAATTTCATCAAATTTTTAAGATTTAAGTTCACTTCAAATTTCATGATATTTTCTTAAAATTTCATCCGATTTTCTTTCGATTTATGTTTACTTCAAATTTTCTTAAGGTATATATTCACTTCAAATTTAATCAAATTTCTTAAGATTTATATTTACTTCAAATTTTATCGATTTTCCAATTCATCAAGTTTTTTAGGATTTATGTTTACTTCAAATTTCATCAAATGTTTTCATTTCATTTTTTCAAATTTCATTCGATTTTCTTAAGATTTATGTTTAGTTCAAATTTCATTAAACTTTCTTAAGGTTTATATTCACTTTAAATTTCATCAAATTTTAAGATTTAAGTTCTCTAATTTCATGATATTTTCTTCAAATTTCATCTAATTTTCTTAAGATTTATGTTTACTTTTAATTTCATCGATTTAATTAAGGTTTATATTAACTTCAAATTTCATCAAATTCCTTAAGATTTAAATTTACTTCAAATTTCATGATATTTTCTTCCAATTTCATCAGATTTTCTTAAGATTTATGTTTACTTCAAATTTTTTAAGGTTTATATTCACTTCAAATTTATTCCAATTTCTTAAGATTTATATTTACTTCAAATTTCATTAGATTTTCTTCAAATTCATCTAGTTTTCTTAAGATTTATGTTTACTTCAAATTTCATGAGATTTTCTTCAAATTTCATCCGATCTTAAAATTTTGTTTACTCAAAATTTTCAGATTTTCCTAAGGTTTATATTCACCAAATTTCATCAAATTTTAAGATTTAAGTTGACTTCAAAATTCATGACATTTTCTTCACATTTTATCTTATTGTTATGTTTACTCAAATTTCATCATATTTTCTTAAGGTTTATATTCACTTTCATCAAATTTCTTAAGATTTAATTTCACTTCAAATTTCATGATATTTTCTTCAAATTTCATTTAATTTCTTAAGATTTATGTTTATTTCAAATATCATAAGATTTTCCAAGGTTTATGTTCACTTCAAATTTATCAAATTTTTAAGATATAAGTTCACGCAAATTTCATGATATTTTCTTCAAATTTCATCCGATTTTCTTAAGATTTATGTTTATTCAAATTTCATAAGATTTACTTTAGGACCTAGGGTTCAGGTTCTAGAGGGTCTAGCGATAGAGGGTCTAAGGTCTAGGGTCTGATTCTAGGTCTAGATCTAGGTCCATTGTTCAGATTCTAGGTCTAGGGTCTTCATTCTAGGTCTTGATCTAGGTCTAGGGTCTAGATTTTCAAATTCATCTGTTTTCTTAAGATTTATATACTTCAAATTTCATCGATTTTCTCAAATTTCATCCGATTTCTTAAAATTTTTGTTTACTTCAAATTTCTCAGATTTTCTTAAGGTTTATATTCTTCAAATCAAATTTCTTAAGATTTAAGTTCACTTCAAAATTCATGGCATTTTCTTCAAATTTCATCTGATTTTTATGTTTACTGCAAATTTCATCATATTTTCTTAAGGTTTATATTCATTTTCATCAAATTTCATCAAATTTTAGTAAGATTTATGTTTATTTCAAATTTCACCAGATTTTCTTAAGGTTTATGTTCACTTCAAATTTCATCAAATTTCTCAAGATATAAGTTCACGTCGAATCTCTTGATATTTTCTTCAAATTTAATCTGATTTTCTGAAGATTTATGTTTACTTCTAATTTCATCAGATTTACTTATGGTTTATATTCACTTCAAATTTCATCAAATTTCTTAAGATTTAAGTTCACTTCAAATTTCATGATATTTTTCTTAAAATTTCATCCGATTTTCTTTCGATTTATGTTTACTTCAAATTTTCTTAAGGTATACATTCACTTCAAATTTAATCAAATTTCTTAAGATTTATATTTACTTCAAATTTTATCAGATTTTCTTCCAATTCATCGGGTTTTCTTAGGATTTATGTTTACTTCAAATTTCATCAGATTTTTTTCAAATTTCATTCGATTTTCTTAAGATTTATGTTTAGTTCAAATTTCATTAAACTTTCTTAAGGTTTATATTCACTTTAAATTTCATCAAATTTCTTAAGATTTAAGTTCTCTTCTAATTTCATGATATTTTCTTCAAATTTCATCTAATTTTCTTAAGATTTATGTTTACTTCTAATTTCATCAGATTTAATTAAGGTTTACATTAATTTCAAATTTCATCAAATTCCTTAAGATTTAAATTTACTTCAAATTTCATGATATTTTCTTCAAATTTCATCAGATTTTCTTAAGATTTATGTTTACTTCAAATTTTCTTAAGGTTTATATTCACTTCAAATTTATTCCAATTTCTTAAGATTTATATTTACTTCAAATTTCATTAGATTTTCTTCAAATTCATCTAGTTTTCTTAAGATTTATGTTTACTTCAAATTTCATGATATTTTCTTAAAATTTCATCCGATTTCTTAAAATTTTTGTTTACTTCAAATTTCTTCAGATTTTCCTAAGGTTTATATTCACTTCAAATTTCATCAAATTTCTTAAGATTTAAGTTCACTTCAAATTTCATGATATTTTCTTAAAATTTCATCCGATTTTCTTTCGATTTATGTTTACTTCAAATTTTCTTAAGGTATATATTCACTTCAAATTTAATGAAATTTCTTAAGATTTATATTTACTTCAAATTTTATCAGATTTTCTTCCAATTCATCGGGTTTTCTTAGGATTTATGTTTACTTCAAATTTCATCAAATGTTCTTCAAATTTCATCAGATTTTTTTCAAATTTCATTCGATTTTCTTAAGATTTATGTTTAGTTCAAATTTCATTAAACTTTCTTAAGGTTTATATTCACTTTAAATTTCATCAAATTTCTTAAGATTTAAGTTGACTTCAAAATTCATGACATTTTCTTCAAATTTCATCCGATTGTTATGTTTACTCAAATTTCATCATATTTCTTAAGGTTTATATTCACTTTCATCAAATTTCTTAAGATTTAATTTCACTTCAAATTTCATGATATTTTTTCAAATTTCATCTAATTTTCTTAAGATTTATGTTTATTTCAAATTTCATAAGATTTTCTAAAGGTTTATGTTCACTTCAAATTTATCAAATTCTTAAGATATAAGTTCACGCCAAATTCATGATATTTTCTTCAAATTTCATCTCGATTTTCTTAAGATTTATGTTTATTCAAATTTTAATAATATTTACTTAGGACCTAGGGTCTAGGTTCTAGAGGGTCTAAGCGATATAGAGGGTCTAAGGTCTAGGGTCTAGATTCTAGGGTCTAGGGTCTAGATTCTAGGGTCCATGGTCTAGATTCTAGGGTCTAGGGTCTTGATTCTAGGGTCTTGATCCTAGGGTTTAGGGTCTAGGGTTTAGGGTCTAGATTTTCTTCAAATTCATCTGGTTTTCTTAAGATTTATGTATACTTCAAATTTCATCAGATTTTTTCAAATTTCATTTGATTTCTTAAAATTTTGTTTACTTCAAATTTCTTCAGATTTGCTTAAGGTTTATATTCACTTCAAATTTCATCAATTTCTTAAGATTTAAGTTCACCAAAATTCATGACATTTTCTTCAAATTTCATCCCGATTTTATGTTTACTTCAAATTTCATCATTGTTTCTTAAGGTTTATATTCATTTCATCAAATTCATCAAATTTTAGTAAGATTTATGTTTATTTCAAATTTCACCAGATTTTTAAGGTTTATATTCACTTAAATTTCATCAAATTTCTTAAGATTTAAGTTCATTCAAATTTCATGATATTTTCTAAAATTTCATCCGATTTTCTTTCATTTATGTTTATTTTAAATTTTCTTAAGGTATATATTCACTAAATTTAATCAAATTTCAAGATTTATATTTACTTCAAATTTTATCGATTTTCCAATTCATCGGTTTTCTTAGGATTTATGTTTACTTCAAATTTCATCAAATGTTCTTCAAATTTCATCTGATTTTTCAAATTTCATTCCGATTTCTTAAGATTTATGTTTAGTTCAAATTTCATTAAACTTCTCTTAAGGTTTATATTCACTTTAAATTCCATCAAATTTCTTAAGATTTAAGTTCTTCCAATTTCATGATATTTTCTTCAAATTTCATCTAATTTCTTAAGATTTATGTTTACTTTAATTTCACTGATTTAATTAAGGTTTATATTAACTTCAAATTTCATCAAATTCTTAAGATTTAAATTTACTTCAAATTTCATGATATTTTCTTCAAATTTCATCAGATTTTCTTAAGATTTATTTTTACCTCAAATTTTCTTAAGGTTTATATTCACTTCAAATTTAATCAAATTTCTTAAGATTTATATTTACTTCAAATTTCATTAGATTTTCTTCAAATTCATCTAGTATTCCTAAGATTTATGTTTTCTTCAAATTTTATGAGATTTTCTTCAAATTTCATCCGATTTCTTAAAATTTATGTTTACTTCAAATTTCTTCAGATTTTCTTAAGGTTTATATTCACTTTAAATTTCATCAAATTTCTTAAGATTTAACTTGACTTCAAAATTCATGACATTCTTCAAATTTCATCCGATTTTTATGTTTACTCAAATTTCATCATATTTTCTTAAGGTTTATATTCACTTTCATCAAATTTATTAAGATTTAATTTCACTTCAAATTTCATGATATTTTCTTCAAATTTCATCTAATTTTCTTAAGAGTTATGTTTATTTCAAATTTCATAAGATTTTCTTAAGGTTTATGTTCACTTCAAATTTATCAAATTTCTTAGGATATAAGTTCACGTCAAATCTCATGATATTTTCTTCAAATTTCATCTGATTTTCTTAAGATTTATGTTTTTTTCAAATTTCATAAGATTTACTTAGGACCTAGGGTCTAGGTTCTAGAGGGTTTAGCGTATAGAGGGTCTAGGGTCTAGGGTCTTGATTCTAGGGTCTTGATTCAAGGGTCTAGGGTCTAGGATTTAGGGTCTAGATTTTCTTCAAATTCATCTGGTTTTCTTAAGATTTATGTATACTTCAAATTTCATCAGATTTTTTTCAAATTTCATCTGATTTCTTAAAATTTTTGTTTACTTCAAATTTCGTCAGATTTTCTTAAGGTTTATATTCACTTCAAATTTCATCAAATTTCTTAAGATTTAAGTTCACTTCAAAATTCATGACATTTTCTTCAAATTTCATCTGATTTTTATGTTTACTTCAAATTATCATATTTTTCTTAAGGTTTATATTCACTTTATCAAATTTCATCAAATTTTCTTAAGATTTATGTTTATTTCAAATTTCACCAGATTTCCTTTTGGTTTATGTTCACTTCAAATTTCATCAAATTTCTCAAGATATAAGTTCATGTCAAATCTCTTGATATTTTCTTCAAATTTCATCTGATTTTCGTAAGATTTATGTTTATTTCAAATTTCATAAGATTTACTTAGGACCCAGGGTCTAGGTTCTAAGAGGGTCTAGCGATAGAGGGTCTAGGTCTAGATTCTAGGACTAGGTCTGGTCTGGGATTCTAGTAACACCCTCAATTCTACCCAAAGTTTATTATGCAAAAATCGAGTAATTTTAAATTTTCATAAATTAAAATCGAGGTTATACCATCAAACAATAACCACTTTTAAAACAATTACTAAAGTATAAATTTTATACATAGCATCGCTAGAAAACATAAATTGATTCATGGAAATCAACACATCTCCTTTATTAAACTTCCTCATCAAATCATGTTTTATAATTTATGATTCTTATTTACAAATAGAAAGCAACAAAAAGAACAACAACAATGACAACATAAATATTCCGAGGGCTACGATTTGACCGATAACGATCAATTTATAACCCATCTTCGACGACCGTATCAATATATAGGTAACGTAAACAAGCAAAGGTGAGATATTCCAAAACATATAAATAAATGATAAAATATATATATATAGTCGGAAAAATAATTGTAATTCCAACACATAATCAAAACTCACTTACTTTACCTCACATCCTAATGTGTATAATCTACACCTTATCACCATAACCTCACTCCATAAACGCCGCGAATAACACATAATCCTCAATACCAATAAATCGACAAACTAATACATCACTAATTAACACGTAGCTTCAACAACATCAACCACAACAACATTAAATAATGCTAGTAATATACAATATAACAAATCATCACAAAATTGGCTAAAGCCCATCTTCGGGCATAAAGCCCATCTTCGCCATAAAGCCCATCATCACAACATCAACAAAATATATCATCAATTCAATATCATCCATCAATCAACAAAACCCAACGCTAAACAACTCAAACATAAATATAATCAATTCATGAGACACGACTATGTTATGCATGTCAAGACTCCATCGCTTTCTAAGAATTAGGACACTTGAATAACATCGCCGGCATAAAGCCATCATCGCTAGATAAAAGCCATCATCGCTATAAAAGCCCTTCGCTATGAAATGTATGTGACTCGATAATAAAACAATACAATAAGCAAACAATATCGCATCCAAATTGCATAAAGCCCACATCGCCATAATTTATCCAAACAAGATAAATATATCATCGCATCATAATTGCATTAGTAAACATTACTAATAATCGAGAAATTTTAAGAAATTTAATTAAATTTGAAGTGAATATAAATCTTAAGAAATTTAATTAAATTTGAAGTGAATATAAACCTTAAGAAAATTTGAAGTAAACATAAATCTTAAGAAATTTGAAGAAAATTAGATGAAATTTGAAGAAAATCTGAAGAAATTGGAAGTAAACAAAATTTTAAAGAAATCGGATGAAATTT
>CM038794.1:1131230-1164174 GCA_021764765.1 Vicia sativa
ATAGTATCAAAATCAAAAACCTATACGACTAATCACGAAATCACCCTCACTTGTGGATTCTTCGACTCAATACACCTTGTGTCTTCTTCCTCCTTTTTCTCCTCTTCTCTCAATTCCACGTATTAAAGGAGTTTTCTCCAAAAGATCCTTTTTCCTCTTTTTCCTTTTTATTCCTTTTATTATTCTAACATAATAAAAATAATATAATTAATGTAGTAGAGTTTTACTCCTTACACTTAATTATTCATCACACCGCCAATAAACACACTTCCATTTGATTTAATTGACTCAATAATCTAAAATATTAAATATTACATTCCTAATTAAATTAATAATTAAAATCTTAATTATTTAATAATCGATTTATTTGGGGTGTCACAAGGATATCTCTAGAGTCGAGTCACTAATTAACATTTGCTCATCGTTGTCGTGCTCGCAGATATAAACATCAGAATCCGTTGTTCAAACTTTCATGGATATTTTAATAGTTTTGAATCAAGGTATCGATTATATATCCTGAATAACTATTGAAGAGGTCTGGGACTAACATATGTTTCATTTCCGGCCGTTAAACATAACTTTAAGTACGATGATGAATGATTATTCATCAAGAAAGTACGACAACCGCTTGGTCAATTTTATGATTTTAAATTGCGGTCATTTTAAATCGTGGATAAAACTCGAATATTAATTTATAAAACGCGTGTAATTGTATGTTATAACAAGGGTATCTCAGTATACCATTCATTTTAGTGTCGTTATCCCTTTAGTACGCGATCCAGCAGGCACATCCACGATATCAAGCAGGCCGATGTAGGATTGATTTCTCGGTAAATGTTAAGTAACAATTTACCAAAGAGGTGTAACGGAAGGAATGATGGAGTGCTATTGGAGTCAAATAATAAAGAATAGTTTCGAGGGAATCAAGAATATCAGCCGACAGACACCTAACTTCACAAGAATAATCCTCCGTTCATGTACATTGATCCCGAGGTGCTCGGCGGGTCAAGGAGACGAGAGGACTTTGAGTGACTATCAGGTCAAGGGCCGGCGAGGTATGGTACTAAGCATGTCGCGTATAAGTCACGACCTGGTCGCTATCGTGGACCGAATTTCAAAGATGGGATGGAATGCAGACGATTGGGCCGTGGTTCGTGAGAGTCAAGGGCGTATTTTCTCAAGAGCATTCGGTGTAAGGGATTGAATTCTCTCAAGCCTGCCAAGGCAACAAGTCTTGGTATGAGTATGCAACAAAGTTCACCGAAGTTAGCAAATTATTATGCTAATTACCACTAACGATGCATGAGAATTTCCAAATGTATCAAGTTTGAGAATGGACTCAGACGAGATTGCAGGTATCAAGTATCAACAGATAGAGGTTCCCCGATTTGGTTGACCGTAGTAGGACTTCTAGCTAAGATCTTGCAACACTAAGGCGATGCTCGTAATTACTTGACCGTAAGTGGTAAGAGGACAGACGGATCATGGTGTTCTTAAGTGATAGGAATAATCAGAACTGGAGGTTGGAAGGCTTCCAGCTGGGAGACTGCCCTTCTGCCCGTAAGTGTGCTACAGATGTGGTGAATTGGGTCACCGATCTCTTGAATGCAAGACCGACGCGAGGTGCTGCAACAATCAGAAGATTCGGGTTTAGCCGAGTGTAGATCCTAAGGATAACTTGTTACAACTGTATGGCATTAATCACACTGTCATTCCTTAAAGGTACTAAGCCAAAGAAAGAAAGTGTCAAAGGGAAAGGTTCGTGCCACAGATCAGAGGTTGGCCAGATGATCTAACATTAAAGGTACATGTTTTATTAATGGCATACCTTTTAATTGCAATTATTTATACCGAGCTTTGCTAATATTTCTTTTTATTTCTTTGGACTGAGAAGTAAGCAGATTGAATCGAAATTTCTAATTTGGACGAAGTATGGTTATCGACACTCGCTTCAAGTCTGCCGACTACTTCGTGACGCAGAATCATCTCACTGTTATTTTCGATAAGAGGTTTTATTGATTTAGTGCCTACCTTTAACAACTTGATATCCTTGAATGAATCAGCCGGGTCTTCAAACCGTGTTCATATCAATGCTTGGTAGCGATTATATTTCCCGAGGTAGCTAAAGTCAAGAAAGTGACCATGCTCGCCAAGGTATTTAATTCAAATTGGCACGAGATTTGTGGCCGTAGTGTTTATGTTGTATTCTTCAATGGAAGTAGCGGGAAGGCCAAGAAAGCAATGAGCGCTAATTCGTCAGGAATGCAGTTTCCGTATGCTTTTCTTGAAGATTTTAGGAACCACCACCTAGAGGTTGGAGTTTCATCGATTTGATTCCGAACTAGTCCAGTGTCGATGGCGCCTTATCGCACGTCCAAGATCCCGAGCTGTCTCGAATGAAGAAACAATTAGAAGAGTTGTTGAGAAGAAGTTCATCCGCCCAAGGTTTCCTACTGGGGTGCACCGTGCGTTTGTTGGTTAAGAATACAAGGTACGACGCAGACCGTGGTGCCCATCACGCATAGTGAATAAAGTGACAATCAAGAATCGTATCCATCAGCCGGTGATTCACGACTACGGACACCTTGGTTGGAGTTCAGTGTATTTAGTAAATCGATGTCGAGGTCCCGATATCACCAAATTCGTAAGCAGCCTAATGATATCTCGTACATCGCGCTTAGAACGAGGTATGGGCACTAATAATATTCCGTTATGCCATTTGAGTTACTAATGCACCGTGTGTTTACGAGTATATGAATTGTGATATTTCATCCGACTGACAAGTTCGTGGTGGTGTTTATCGATACATTCGATCTATTCAAGATGACGAAGGAGCGCAAAGATCTCGTAGTTGTATCGAATTGTTGAAGGAAAAGAAACCTGCTTAAATCACAACATGTAGTTTCTGCTGTCGGGCGAGTTTTCGGGTCATGTGATTTCCAAAACGTATTGTTGTAGATTTACAAGTAGAAGTTTATCCTCAAGGAAGGTCAAGAATGCTTCCGTAGATCTCGTAGTTTTCACCGCGTTACTACAGAAATCTAATGAGGGATTTTCAAGGCATTAACGCTGACTGTTAACCGAAAAGTGGAAAGTATTTATTCGGGGATGCGATCAGGAGAAAGCGATTCCAAGAATCAAGTGAGGTCGACTAGTGTCTGATTTTAATTTTGCCGAATCCAAAGAATCTTTCAGGTATCAGTGATGCGTCCGATGGGTTTAGATAAGTGTTTGATGCAAGATAAAGTAAAGTTGTTTATGCTTCAAGCATTGAAGATCATGAAAGGAATTACCCGACTCATGATTTAGAGTCAAGCGGTACAGGTTTGTGGTTAAATTATGAGGCATTATATGTATGGTTCATTGCTTGAAGTGTTTAGTGATCTTAAGAGCCTGAAGTATCTCTTCGATCAGGAGTTAACATGAGGTAGGAGATGGTTAGTAATTTCAAGGATTACGATTTTGTTCAATTACCATCCCGAAAGTGCAAACGCTGCAAGGCACGCGCTGAAGTGGTAGAAATCTTGCATATGTCGTATGCTGATGGTTCGTGAATTGGATTTAGTGGAACAATTCAGAGACTCGAGTTTGGTATGTGAGACTACTTTAATAGTGTAAGTCGGGCAATGCCGTTCGACTAGTGGTATTTTGGAAGAGATTCAAATGGGAAAGGTGTCGATGTCGGTCGCGGTGATGTTTCTGATATCGACAACCAAGGTCAGGAGGTGAGTTCAATTGATGAGAACGGGCGCGTAGATTCGGGTGATAAAGCGTAGTTCCTTTGAGCAAGTTGTCGTAGATTAGAAAGAATATTTTGGAAGAAGGACAACCGAGTGGATTGAGTATTCTATCCCCGGTGCAACTAAGATGTACGCCACTCGAAGTTATTTCGTGGCCGGAACGAAAAAGGAAATCAACAAGTTTGTGTATGCGTGTTTGGTTTGTCGAAATCAAAGATTAAGCATCGGCCGGGCTGGGACTGGCGGAACCGTTGTTCGCTTCCTGAATGGAAATGGGATGGCATTTCTATGATTTTTGTCCGTCGCTTGTGAAAAGCAAAGAACCTGATTCTCGTTAAAGGTGATTATTTTATCATCGATTTAAGTCTCGCCACTCTTTATTCCGTTTAGAATGGATTATTCAATGGAGAGGTCATTGAATTGTTGAGTAAGATTGTAAGTTTGTATGGTATTCCATCTAGTGATTGGTTTGACAGAGATCCGAGGGTTTACTTCTAAGTTCCGGATGTGGTGCAAAAGTTCGGGTACTAAGTTACGGTTGAAGTTCGTATCATCCGCATGATGGTCAAACGGAGGACGTATTCACTAGAAGATTTGGTTGAGGTTATGGTTAGAGAAAGGTGAGCTTGTGATAGCTATCCGTTGATCGAGTTTACCTACAACAATAGTTTTCATTCGGTATGGTACGGGCTCCATTCGAGGCATTATATGGTAGTGAGATGCTGACACCGCCGTGTTGTTTAAATGGAGAAAGTGCCGTGGATTGGATCTCAGATTGTTCAACAAACTTTAAAAGATTAAAATGATTCGGAGAGAAGATGAGACTTTGAGTCATCGTAAAGTTATCATGATAAGAGGAGGAAAAATCTTGAGTTTAGTGAAGCGAGACCATTGTTCACGCGAAAGTTACTCCGATGATCGGTATTGGTCGAGCTAAGTCAAAGTTAAGCTTACCCGTTTATTGTCAGACACGTTAGAGAGTTGGAAAGTTGCTTATCGCATTGCTTTACCGCAAATTACTTCATGAATTTGCATGATGTTCTATGTATCTCAAATGGGAGGAGGTATATCATGATCCGGTTTCTCGAGATTCAAGTAGTATGATGTTCAAAAGGGATAATTTGACCGTCAAGGCTTCACTAATCGAAGAGGATCGAAGTGAAGCAATCATGTAAAGAGATGACTGTACAAGTAGTTTCTAGAATGGTTGATACCCCAAATTTTGACCTAATATACCACCTTACATTTCGTGACTATTTGCACAATTAACTGCTCAACAAGATTAATTCGGGTATAGTATCTGTGTCAAAATTAGGGTTTCACGATTTTCATCCGATTCAAGAGCTAACCAATTAGGGTTTGAGATTTTTCTATCTCATTTGATCTATCTTGAAAACATCAACTCTCGATCATCGACAACAAAATTCCTCACGATCAATTGAGGATCGACCAATTAGTGGTTTTGATCGGCAAGAAATTCTCGACTTTTGAGCAAAGTGGATGACTTTTTTGGATAGAGATTGGTCATCATATCTTAGATACAACCTCTTGACCTAATTTCTGGATTCAAATCATCACGTGTTTACAATTCATCACGTTTAAACATCCGATGAAATTTCATCTCACATTTAAAAGTCAAACTTTGACTTTTGGTCAAATTTTTCAAAAACAAAACTTTTTCCATCATCAAAATACTTCAAATGATCCATCATGATCATAAAAAATCAAAGAATTTGAAAAAGTCAACAAAAAGTCAAAATTTCTATAAGAAATTTTTCTAAGTGTTAAAATTTCTCATATTTTTCAAACTTCAAGCCAATTTTTCACCTAGTTCCAATTGGAATTTGAAAAAACTCAAAACATGAAAGTTGTAGCTTGTGGAAAGATGTTTCCAAAATGTCCAAGAACTCTCAAATCCATGGAGTCTAGCTATACTTTTGAAATTGAAACATAAGGCTCCATGACACTTGATTTTCAAAGATCAAAACATCAAATTATAGGTCATTTTGCATTTTTCTTGTTCTAGAAGCATGCCACCTTGCCAATTGAGGATTAGAGCTGATAAATATCAATGAGAAGTAATTGCAAAGAGATAGGATCAAGTTGAATTTTAACCATGGTTAAAAGGAAGGTCCTTTTTGATTTATGGCAAAATGACTAATCTTTCTCTAAGGCAAGTCAAATTTACCAATGTCCAATTGCTCACTAACATTTCGTAACCTCTCGCCTATAAATAGCTCATCAAATTCAAGTTCAAACTACACCAAACTTCACAAAAACATGCTTTCTTCCACTTTCTTGAAAATCAAGCAATTAGTGCAAAATTGAGAAAACATAGCATTTTGAATTTGAGCTAAAAAACATGATGATCTTTGGTGTCCAACATGTTTTAATCACTATCAAACTTGTTGCAAGCTTAAAATCAAACTGAATTCAAGATAAAATTTTTTCATTTTCATTTTCAAACTTGTACAAACCTAAGCAATCGAATCCTTGGCTTGGTTTTGATTAAAGCGTGTTATGATCACTCAAACATCATCTACGAACCCCTATGTACATGATCCGCACTCTTGAACAACAACTCAGAATCGCTTTAACCTCGATTTCGTTTGCATTTTGAGCTTGTGCAGTCGACTTTGTAGAACAATTCAACTTGATCCATGATGTGTAACCACTCATACACGATCCATACACCGCAGGCTCTAAAGATCAAGAAAACACAACTGAAGTGCTCTAGAATGTAAATCGATCTCAACCTCAACAGCATGACCGAACTTCAAACTCCATGATTTTGTGCATCAATTGAAAAATCTCTTGGCCAAATGTTTTCCGACCTAACACGAACCTTAACCCTCAATAAAATCAAACAATCATCAACTACAAGTCATTTAATTGAATTCTTCGTTTTAGGGTTCACGATTTCCGAAATCAAAACATGATGAGCTTAAAATAAATGCAATTAATCACCATCATCATATTCCTTGTTAAAAATCAAACAACTTTCATGTTTACATCGTGATTTCATTAAGAAATTGAGTGATAGTGGATCAAGATCGAGAACACGATGAACTGGCGTTTTTTCAAAATTCAAATGAGTTTTTATAATATATTTAATCGAATTGACATATGTTATTGGATGTATCACCAAATGTTGCCACCACTCTTAAAACTCTCTTTGCCATGCCATCATGTCCCTTGCCCGAAAGGGACCAATTTTTTCAAACTTTCATTTTCATTCAAACTTTCCAATACCATGTCTACGGTGTGATAATCCACTAAGCATCCCAGCGCATTTGGCCTAGTGTTTGTCTGCTTGCCTTTAAGTTCCTTTGCCACGCGTCTCACTCAATGGTCATGGGTTCAAACCCCAGCAAGACCATTCCTTTTTTACAAAACTTCATTTTTTCATGTTTTTTTTATAAAACTTTCAAAATTTTTTTGACCAATCAAAACTTCTCATTTTGAGATGATTTTTAAACACTTGTTAATAAATACATCTATTTTGTGATAGTGCAAAATTTTCGAAAAACTTTCATCCGATTAAATAATCGAAAATGAAACGACGCTCGAACACTTTTCAAACCTCCTTTAGGATGAATTTTTTCAAGTTTTCGACTTCGATTCTTTCAAAACTTTTCACAAGAGAATATCACTTCTCAAAAACACTTTCAAAAACATTCTTCAAACATTTCATCAAAACTTACATCTTTACCATGATTGATCGCTTTAAACGATAAACCTCGAATTCGCTTTCTCTCGAATTTCTCGATCGATCATGGGCCTCCTCACTGTAAGTCCCAAACATTCTTTTATGTATATATTTCTTATACATATTCATTTCTTTATGTACAATTTTTCATCTTACATAATACGGACAAACTTTCTTCCATGTTTTCATCTTACATCGAACACCATTGGTATTGAGGACATTATTCCGTGGAACTTTCAAACCAATGGGCCTCCATCACGTGTAAGTCCCATAACATTCTTTTTTATGTACATAATATTTCTTTGTACATATAAATTTCATCCGTATATAATACGATATTCCTTTTTATCAAGTAGACAAACTTCGATCGTTTGTTCTCACTTCACTGTATACTCAAACCAACAACTTTATGTACATACATATTTTCCTTGTACATAACAAATACTTTTCAAAATACAAAACAAACTTTTATCTGTACATAACACAGATACTTTTTGAAAATACTTTTTCATAGATAAAACTTCGATCATTCGTTTCTGTTTCATCTGTACATTCACACGGAATACCATTGGTATTGAAAGGAGCATTATTCTCGTGAAACTTTCAAATCAATGGGCCACCTTCGGTGTAAGTCCCAACCCTCCTATGTACATCCATTTTAGTCGTATATAAAAACTCGCTCGTGTACATATTCATTTTCCTTGTACACAATTCAAACTTGTAAATAATCAAGTTACGCTGTTCAAAACGTCAGTGTACGTACACTTGTTTATATTTCATAAACCGCTATAAATAAACATCATGCATTGTTTATATTTCCTTCATAAACTCTGTGAATACATATCACACACACATGTTATATAAGCTCAGTTATTAACATAACAATTAGACTAATCAATAGGTTCCACATTTAGCCTCCTTGGGCTTTCATACAAGATAACTCATCCTCACATTAGCTTCATACAAGACATTTTATCTCCAACAGTATAGCCTCCGCTGGGCTTTATACAAGACAATTCATCTCAAGATGGGTTAGCCTCTCTTGGGCGTACAAAGAAACTCTCCCAGAGAGCCTCCGCTTAGGCTTCATATAAGACAAACACTCCGTGAGTCGCCTCCTGGGCTTCGTTCAAAAGAACTCCTCATTGAGTTTAGCCTTCTCTTGGGCATCATACAATGAAAGAGATAGAAATCTCTTAACACCTCCTCTTGGGCTCCCAATACAAAGAATCACTCGCTAAGATAGAACCCCGAAAGGATGGTTTCGGTGAAATCACTTCAAATTCCCTGAGAGTAAAATTTTCTGAAATTGCTCTTATTCGAAAGGATGGTTTCTCGTGAAATCCCTTTCAAGCCAAACCACCATACCCTATAGCTTCCTCTTGAGCTTCATACAAGGACCCTCGATGACCCTCAATGTCCCTCAAATGCCTCCTCTCGCTTACAATACAAGGACCCACGGGCTTCTTAAAGCATCCCTTAAATCCAATCAATTCTCCTCGAGATTTAGACATTTATCATCTCTATGGAAGAAGTATCTCATCTATCACATCACATACAAGAAACTTTTCAAAACTTTTCAAACTCTTTTCAAACAAAACATCTCTTAACAAAGAAGTGGTACGCTTGTACACTCAAGCAAAACACCCAATACTTACAGTTAAAAGATTCAATTATCTTTTCAAAACATCTTTCTTAAACATGTAAGTGGTACGCTTGTACACTCAAGCAAAACACCAGTAACTTACGATGAAAGATTTCATATCAATCAAACTTTTCAAAAATGTATGTGATGAAATAGATTAGATACATTTTTCATTAAGATGACATTCTGCCTCTTACTAACATCCCGTTGCTTTCCACTAGCATAAGTGGGAACTATTGATCACGACTTTCTCAACATCCTTTTGAGAATACGTAGGCACAAGGTCTCATCCTTGCCGAGCAAATTTCTTTCTCCCTCAGACCAAATAAACTATAGAACCCTGTAGATCCGAGCTACAAATGCTCTGATTCCCACTAGGGGATATGTATGCAGAAGATCCATAGATCTTTGCGAGCACAATAATAACAAACCTAGAAATCCCACATAATCTATGCTTCTTAAAATCCAAAGGAGAAACTTTCCCAATCATAAAATAGCAATTAAAACACACAAACATATCAAACATATTCATATATAAAGTCAGAGATAACTACATATATTTAGGTGCTCCATCTATTCCTTTATATACCAATCCCTTACTCGATCTTCCCGATGCGTACGCCTAGTTGCGCTAGTCGTTACGCATACTAATATCAATTGAGGTATTTCACTTTCCCTTTTTCATAATCATTAAATCATCTTTCTTGTGTTGAAAATAATAAAGCTTGATGCTCATGGCATCTTTATAAACAAATCAAAAGATTTAAATCGTTACGTGTCGAGAATCCGAACTCACGTCATCCTCTAGCGTCACCTTTAACGAACAGAAAATGGCGACTCTGGGAGTACGAAACTTTGATTTTTCAAAAGAAGAAAACGCCGAGAGCACCAAGCTTTTTGTTTTCAAAAGAAAAGAGGATAAGCTTTTTATTTTATATATCTGTTTTCTTTATTGTGTGTTTCATGATTTCACTTGATGGAAAGAAACCTAACCGGATTTAAGAAACATTTTAAGATCTAGGTGGAGGTATTAATACGTGAGCAGTTCAATGCTTTCGGGTTAATATTTCATGGAGTGGAGGTTGTCTTGAGGAGATTGTGTTTAGCAAGTAATTGCAAACGTCAGATTTTCGAGGAACTTAAGAAGTCGAGTGGACCAGAACACATAAACCATCCGGCCATTAGGATGTAGTAGATTATTCGGTGCAAGCCTAGAGTAATTGTCATGCGATACTACGATCGAGCGAGTTTTCTTGAAAATATTATTGGACCATCGAGTATTCACCAAATCCAATAATGTTTTGAAGGAGTGTTGAGCCAGATATCGAGAGAACCTGCTTCACGGATGAATAAGCCTTAGAACATTTACCACGTTGATTCTTATCGTTGGCTTCATGCTCGTGATCAACGCTTGGCTGTGTATAACTACTAACCATGTTTGCTGCATTCATGCATTCATTCATTCATTAAAAAAACAAAAAAAACTTCATTTTCTTCCCATTTCAAAGAATTTAGAGATTTTTCTTTGTAAAATATTTTAGGTTAGAGTGATGGACGCCGAGGAAGATTCACCAAGAGATACAGCTTTAGAAATCTCGATGTAGGAAGTTAAAAGAGTTAGCATCCTTGGTAGAAGATCCCCTGATTTCAAAAACGCTATGGAACTCTTTTAACTCTTCGAACGCTTAACGTTGATGAAGGACTTCTCAAGACTTTCGTTCGCCTACGATCCATCTATCGTTGTTTCACTTTCCGATTATCGTTGATGCCTACTTTGGAAGAGTATCGCATATCCTAGGAATCTTTATCGGACAAAGTGCCTTTCAATGGTTTGGAAGCCATTCCTAAGTCACCAATCATTGCAACGATGACTCACATTAAGAAACTGAGATAGACAAAACCGACTACCGGAGGAAAACTCTAGGGTGACTTTAAAGTTCCTAATGGAGAAGGCTCTCAAATTCTCGCTGGTAGTATGGTAGCCTTTGAAGCTATTTTAGCTTTGCTCCTCTACGGATTGGTGTTGTTTCCCAACGTCCAATTTCGTTGATATCAACGCCATAAGGATCTTTCGATTGGAAATCCTGCCCCACCCTCGCCGTGCACGTCGTCTATTCATCATAGGAATCGCCAGGAGATGGAACTATCGTGTGCGTACTGCTTTTTTTCAAATGGATTACCTCACATTTGCCTAAATCTCCTATCTTCCGCGAAAACAAAGACGAGTGGCATTGGTCCGTAAGACTCATGTCTCTCACGAACCACGATATCCATTGGTATATCAATGAGATGGAAATCATTGAGAGTGGAGAATTTGCCAACGTACCTCTCATTGGTGCGAAGGGAATCAACTACAACCCATTTCTAGCAAGACGTCAGCTCGGATCACGCATTAGTAAACCTTCGGTTTCTGAGAAAGCTACTTCATCATGAAGGAGAGGATTTGAGATTGAAAGCTAAGATGACCAAAGCTTGGCACCACATCCGAAGGAAAGAAAAAGGGAAAGCGAAGAATTGTGTAGCCATGGAAACCTACACTTCTTGGGTTAGGAAAAGAGCGAAGGAATTTCGAATGCCTTACGCTTATGAGGATCCCATGTTCTCAGTCGCTTCCAAATCAACAAATTTTCCCGTTGAAGATATGGGAGAATACCAAGAAGCCTTGACCAAAATGAGATTTGAAAAGGAAGCTTTGGAAAGCAAATTCCTTAAGACAAACCTTGAGAATGAGAAGCTCAAGAAGCAAGTCAAGGATCATGAAAAGACGCTTTATTTCCAGGATAAATGGCTCATGGAAAAAGATGAGGAGATTCGCCAGAAGCATGACGCAATCAAGAAATTCATCAAAGAAAGAAAAGGAACGCCTGAAGATTTGATGAATGACAATCTTACTCTCAACGAATGGAAAAGAGTCGTCAGCAAGCTAAAAGCCGAGAAAGCTGAACTAAAAGCTCGCTATGGAAAGGAAATCCTGAAGAGGAAGCTGCATCAAGCCTTCGGATCTTCATCAGACGAAGACGTTTAATTAGTTTAATTTAGTTTGTAATTTTATCATTTTTTCTTTATCATTTGTGTGAGCAATGCTCCAACAAAAAACAATTGTTGTAATCTTCCTTTATTAATCAATAAAATTCGTGTGTTTTCCATCCAAATATTTGCCAGAAATATCTCTTTTATCGTAAATTCTTTGGAAATCCTTCTTAACAATCATATTCATGCATCATACTTTGCATTTAAGTTTGTTGTCTAGAGTCTGACATTTTTCAACAGTTTTACACTTTTCCAGCTTGCACAAGCTTTCCCAGCTTAAACAGCTTCAAAGCAGTTTAAAAGATCGTCAAACTGTCGCGTCTTAGAGTTTCTCGACTGCGTCCACAGCCGACTCGAACATACGATACTAGATCAAAAAGAAGGAAAGTAATGGAGGGATTCGAACAAGAGAATGTCGAACTTCGTAGTACAGTAACTACACTACAAGAGGAAGTGGAGAGACTCACGTCTTTGGTCAATTCATTCACACGTAGGTCCAAGCAAGATCGAAAGCAAAATCAACCAAAGAACTTCAGAGGACACTACTACTCCCATTTGTCAACCAAGAGTTCACCTTTCAAAGATGCGAGGGCTATCCATGGGAATGCCTTTCAACTTCGCATAGGAGTTCGCCAACCGACTTCTCAAACAATCTCGCTTGACATACCTACTTTGCGAAAAACTCGTCAGTGATGGAATAACTTTTCCATTAAGTAACAATGTTGCTTCTCAACCGATCATGTTGAACTCTTCCGTAGTGCACACTACCACGCAAGAAGTTCATCATACCCCAGAAATAACACTAACGTGGTTCAATGGAAAACCGTGAACATCCTTAAAATGCTTGAGATAAAACAATTCAAGGGAAAGAATTGTTCGGAAAAAGCGCCCGGGATCTTTGCTTAGTTCCTCGCGTAAGAATACCTGCGAAATTCAAAGTCCCTGACTTTGAGAAATACAAAGGGAATTCCTGTCTGCAAAGCCATCTCACGATGTATGCCAGGAAAATGTCTACGTACAATGAGGATCATCAGCTCTAATTCATTACTTCCAGGACAGTCTCACCGGTGCCGCACTGAAGTGGTACATGAGTTTAGACAGCACGAATATCCAAACATTCAACGACTTAGGTAAAGCCTTCGTACATCAATATAAGTTCAACTTGGATATGGCTCCTGATAGGGATCAACTTCGTTCCATGTCTCAAAAGGAAAGAGAGACATTTAAGGAATATGCGCAACGATGGAGGGAAATTGCTGCCCAAATTAACCCACCATTGGAAGAAAAGGAGATGACTAAGGTATTCTTGAATACTCTAGGCTCATTCTACTATGAGCGAATGATCGCTAGTGCTCCCGGAGATTTCAACGAAATGGTAAGCATGGGAATGCGATTAGAAGAGGGTGTTCGAACCGGTCGATTAACCAAGGAAGCAGGATCTTCTAGTGGGACTAGAAAAGTTGGAACTGGCTTTCAGAGGAAAAAAGAGCATGACGTAGGAATGGTATCCCGAGGGAAACCATGTAAGAATGTCATTCACCAACGACAGGTAGCTGCCATAGCGCCCGCTGTCAACACAACTCCGAACACAAGAATTGCTCCGCAATTTCAACAAAATCAACAAACTCAATACCCTCAACAGGCTCGGCGGTTTAATAACTAAAATCGTGCGCCCGGTCACTCACCGATCCAATCCCAATGACGCATACGTAACTTTACCCGCTAATAGAGAGAAACTCGACAAGATAAGGTCACCTCCGGTCCCGGAAAAACTGCCATGGTGGTACAAAACCGACGTATCTTGCCCTTTCCACCAAGGGGCACCAGGCCATGACCTCGAACATTGCATAGCATTAAAGGCAGAAGTACAGAAGTTAGTAAGGTCTAATCTTCTTTCCTTCAAGAATACGAGCCCGAACGTGCAAGCTAATCCGCTTCCTAGTCACAGCGGACATTCGGTAAATCTGATGCTAAGAAATACAGACAGATACCTTGTCACCGACGTAAACTTAATCCGAGGAAACGTGGTGCATCTCCACGAAGTATACGGTGCAATGAGCGCTTTTTCCAAACACGATTATTCCGCCTGCAACATTTGCTCCAAGGATATTCGAGGATGTTCCACCATAAGAGCAGATATCCAGCATTTGTTAGACATCGGTGATTTACAAATTTACAGAAACCGAGATGACCATGACGTAAATACCGTAGGGCATTTTCCGCATGAGCTTTTAGTCTCAGATATCAACTCGGAAAACCCCGAAGTAAACGTCATCATCCCTTGTTTCAACATACCAGAGCATGTGGAAATCGCATACAATGGTTCCAGCATTCCAACATCTCCTTTGGTAATTTGCCTACCTGGTCCTGTTCCATACAGTTCTACCAAAGCAATTCCTTACCAATACAACGCAACCATGATAGAGGATGGGAAGGAGAAACCCCTACCTACGCTTCCAGCTAATGTCAATATAACAGAAATCGGACGAGTATCGCGAAGTGGACGAGTTCACGCTCCACTAGCACCAAGACCGCCTGTAGCTCCTGTTGTTAGACAGAACCCAGTTAGCATATCTGCTGAGAATCCTGCAACGATTCCCATTGCTAACCCAAGCACAAATATTGGTTCTACTGATGGAACCAACATCAACTCAGACTTTGAAGAGATACTAAAACTGATCAAGAAAAGCGAGTATCAGTCGAGATCAATTGATGCGCACCTTCAAAGATCTCACATCGTCTTTACTCCTTAATTCAAGCTCACCAGAAGCTTTGATGAGTACTAGACCAGCTTATGTGGATCACGATGTAACTACTGCACCAATTTGGAGGATCGCTCCAACATAACAACCTGTAACAATTTGAGTTTCAGTGATGAAGAACTTCCTGAAGAAGGGAAAGATCACAACTTGGCCTTGCACATCTCGATGATTTGCCAGTCAGATTCCCTGTCCAATGTGTTGGTGGATACGGGTTCATCTTTAAATGTAATGCCAAAAACGACGCTTGCTCGTTTAGCTTACAAAGGAACGCCAATGAAGTTCAACGATATAATAGTAAGAGCTTTCGATGGGTCAAGAAAGTCAGTTATTGGGGAAGTTGATCTCCCAATGACAATTGGTCCTCACACCTTCAAAATTACTTTCCAAGTCATGGACGTCCCCGCTGCATATAGTTGCTTACTAGGAAGACCTTGGATCCATGAAGGTGAGCAGAATTTCTACTCCATCGAAATTAAAATTCACAGTCAATGGAAAGTTGGTTACTATCAGCGGTGAACAAGCTTTGCTTGTAAGCCATCTATCCAGTTTCTCTTTTATCACTGCTAATGACATTGAAGGGGCACATCTTCCCGAACGTCCATTAGAAGATGAATCTACTAAAAACAGATCATCCATCTCTTCATATAGAGAAGCGGCACAAATGGTGAAAGACGGCAATACTCAAGGATGGGGACAAGTTATCAAACCTGTCAAGAATGAAATGAAAACCGGACTCGGGTTCACACCCATATTCTCCAAAGAGCAAAAGAAAAATGAAGCACTTTCCCCGATCAAGGAAGTATTTCACAGTGGGGGTTTCTTAAACCCTGTTCCACAAGAAGTCAATGTTGTAACCATTGAAGAAGATGAAGACAATCCATCTGAATCTGAAGAATGGAGTACTTACTTGAATAGCCCTGAATATGTGTCTCAGGAGGAATCATATGCACCGACTGATCAATTCAAAGACATGTCCTTACAGCGACGTGAAAATCCACCATTCCCTACTGAAATTTGGGATACCTTGGGAGAACCAAGTGGCAAATACGACTACATGGTGAAATACACTGCGCCAGAAAGCTCGAAAATCCGGATCGAAGATATCCAGCCTACAGGATGGGGTGATGACTTTGAATACCCTAGTCAACCAGAGGAGGAATACTTGTCTTCTCAAACTAATCAACAGATCGAGATCCCAAATGAAGATCTCTGCTTCAACACATCTGTGGAATTCACCAAGCCAGATCCTGGTTATCACTATGTTAACATGATCACCGGAGATCAAGAGTACGACTCGGGATACGATCTAGAAAGTGTCGCCGACAACGAATCTCTGCATTCAGAAGACTGGAAGGAACATCCCCAGTATTCCACACAAAGATCAACAGGAAGTACCCATGCTATATCCCATACTTCCCGATCTGTTAACCAAGAAGATTGCTTCAGCAGCACAAAAGGCAAAGACCATCGTCCAAAGTCTTCAAAGCCTGCTCAGCCAGCAACCAAGGTTTACTCGAGGGTTAAACCAAGTGGGAAATTACCAGATTATCTCGATATCCAAGGCGTTCGCCACTATTGGAAACCTGTTGAAGTTAGGACTAATGTTCATAGCTCTAAGTAATTTATTTTTGCTTTTTGTTTTGAACTCTCGCTTCGCCCAAAGCGAAGAGATGTTTTATAGGGTTTTAGCTTTTAAATAATTTCTCATTGTCTTGCCCAAGACGATTGAGTTTGTATTTTAGGGCTCTGTTCATATTGTGAATCATAAATAAAACGCGTTGTTTTGTTTCCACACTTTGTGTTTATTTTCATTTTTACCCTTTTCTGGAAATGATAATCCTAAAAAAAAACACAGTAAAAAAAAAATCATAATGAAAAAAAATAATTTGCATACATTAACTTTCAAAAAGAAAACTTTTTTTTAATCAAACATAAATCAAAATACAGATTAAACAGATGGATAAATCCATTGAAAGCAATAACTTTACGCTCTCTCTCAACTCTGAAATCCCCTGTGAACTCGCTAAAGAGGAAGTTGAAGAAGAAATCCCAGATGAAATTTCTCGACTGCTTAAGCACGAGGAAAGGATCATTCAACCTCACAAAGAACCTCTAGAAGCAATCAATTTGGGTTCCGAGGAAGATAAAAAAGAGGTAAACATTGGAGCTTCACTCAACGGCAGTGTCAAAAGCAAACTGATAAATCTTCTCAAAGAATACGTTGATGTGTTTGCTTGGTTCTACCAGGACATGCCGGGATTGGATACCCGCATCGTGGAACATCACTTGCCATTAAGACCAGAATGTCCGCCAGTTAAGCAGAAACTGAGGAGAGTTCATCCTGAAATGGCTGAGAAAATCAAAAAGGAAGTTCAAAAGCAGCTCGACGCTGGTTTCCTTATCACTTCTGAGTATCCTCAATGGCTAGCCAACATAGTGCCTGTCTCCAAAAAGGATGGAAAGGTCAGAATGTGTGTTGACTACCGGGATCTGAACAAAGCTAGTCCAAAAGACGATTTCCCACTACCGCATATCGACATGCTAGTGGATAACACTGCCAAATTCAACGTCTTTTCCTTCATGGATGGTTTCTCTGGTTACAATCAGATCAGAATGGCTCCCGAAGACATGGAGAAGACATCTTTCATTACGCCATGGGGCACCTTCTGCTACAAAGTAATGCCATTTGGATTAAAGAATGCCGGCGCTACTTACCAGAGGGCAATGACTACTCTCTTTCATGACATGATGCACAAAGAGATCGAAGTCTACGTGGACGACATGATAGCAAAGTCTGACACTGAAGAGGAACATATAGACTATCTCTTAAAGTTGTTTCAACGACTAAGGAAGTTTCAGCTCCGCCTGAATCCTAACAAATGCACCTTTGGGGTAAGATCAGGAAAACTCCTAGGTTTCATCGTCAGTCAAAGAGGAATTGAGGTTGACCCTGACAAAGTCAAGGCTATTCAGGAAATGCCTACGCCACGTACGAAAAAGCAAGTAAGAGGATTTCTTGGACGATTAAACTATATCTCCAGATTTATCTCTCAGATGACTGCTACCTGTGGGCCGATTTTCAAGCTTCTACGCAAAGATCAAAAGGTTGTGTGGACAGCTGATTGCCAAAAAGCATTCGACAGTATCAAAGAATACCTGTCAGAACCTCCAATACTGATCCCTCCAGTGGAAGGAAGACCATTAATCATATACCTTACCGTACTAGAAGAGTCCATGGGCTGCGTACTTGGACAACAGGATGATACCGGTAAGAAGGAGCATGCCATTTACTACCTGAGTAAGAAGTTCACAGACTGTGAAACTCGTTCCTCCATGCTCGAGAAAACATGCTGCGCTTTGGTATGGGCTTCAAAACGTCTTCGCCAGTACATGATCAATCATACGACTTGGTTAATCTCCAAAATGGATCCAATCAAGTACGTCTTTGAAAAACCTGCCTTAACTGGGAGAATCGCTCGATGGCAAATGCTGCTATCTGAATATGACATCCAATACCGCGCTCAGAAAGCGGTTAAAGGAAGCATTCTCGCCGATCACTTGGCTTATCAGCCGCTCAACGAACACCAATCTCTCAAGTTTGATTTCCCAGATGAGGATGTTATGTACTTGAAGATGAAAGATTGCGATGAACCGCTACTTGGAGAAGGACCAGATCCAGAATCCAGATGGGGTTTAGTCTTTGATGGAGCAGTTAATGTCTTTGGCAATGGAATTGGAGCAGTTATCATCACTCCCGAGGGTTCTCATATCCCTTTTTCCGCCAGATTGCTATTTGATTGCACCAACAACAAAGCAGAATACGAAGCATGCATCATGGGCATCGAAGAAGCCATCGATTTGAGGATCAAGATCCTTGACATATATGGAGATTCAGCCCTAGTGATTAATCAAATCAAAGACAAGTATGAGACTCATCATCTTGGACTAATTCCTTACAGAGATTATGCAAGACGGTTGTTGACTTTCTTCAAAACACAGTAGAACTGCATCATATCCCTCGAGATCAAAACCGGATGGCAGACGCCTTGGCCACTCTATCTTCCATGTTCAAAGTCAATAATTGGAATGATATGCCCAGAATTCGCATCAGACGCCTTGAAAGACCTGCATATGTGTTTACAACAGAAGCAGTCTTCGACGATAAACCGTGGTTTCACGACATCAAACGTTTCCTTCAAATACGAGAGTACCCACTTGGGGCATCGTACAAAGATAAGAAAACTCTGAGGAGGCTTTCTAGGAATTTCTTCCTGAATAGAGATGTGCTATACAAAAGAAACTTCGATATGGTTCTGCTCAGATGCGTCGACAGACAAGAAGCAGACACGATCATCCATGAAGTGCATGAAGGGTCCTTTGGAACCCATTCAAATGGGCATGCAATGTCTAGAAAAATCTTGAGAGCAGGATACTATTGGATAACGATGGAATCCGACTGCTGTAAACACGTCAAAAGATGTCACAAGTGCCATATCTACGCAGATAAGATCCATGTGCCACCGACTCTACTCAATGTTCTCTCCTCTCCGTGGCCGTTCTCCATGTGGGGCATCGACATGATAGGAATGATTGAACCAAAGGCGTCCAACGGACATCGCTTCATTCTAGTGGCTATTGATTACTTCACCAAATGGGTCGAAGCAGCATCTTACGCCAACGTCACAAGACAAGTGGTTGTGAGGTTCATCAAGAACAACCTCATTTGCCGATACGGAGTTCCAAGCAAGATCATTACAGACAATGGATCTAACTTGAACAACAAAATGATGAAAGAACTGTGTGAGGAATTCAAGATCGAGCATCATAACTCGTCTCCTTACCGGCCAAAGATGAACGGCGCCGTTGAAGCAGCCAACAAGAACATCAAGAAGATTGTCCAGAAAATGGTCATCACTTACAAAGACTGGCACGAAATGCTGCCATTTTCTCTACACGGGTATCGTACTTCAGTACGCACTTCAACAGGGGCAACCCCTTTTTCTCTAGTATACGGCATGGAAGCAGTGCTCCCCGTAGAAGTTGAGATCCCATCAATGAGAGTTCTCATGGAAACTAATTAAGTTATCTGAGGCCGAATGGTGTCAAAGCAGATACGACCAGCTGAACTTAATTGAAGAAAAGCGCCTGACCGCTATGTGTCACGGACAACTCTATCAAAAAAGAATGAAGAAAGCTTTCGACAAAAAGGTCCGACCTCGTGAATTCCGAGAAGGCGACCTCGTGCTTAAAAAGATTCTGTCTTTTCAACCAGATTCTAGGGGCAAATGGACTCCTAATTACGAAGGCCCATACATCGTCAAAAGAAGCTTCTCTGGCGGTGCTATGACTCTCACAACCATGGATGACGATGAACTCCCGCATCCTGTGAATGCTGACGCAGTCAAAAAATACTTTGTCTAAAAAACAAAAGAACAGCTCGGTAAGTCGAAAACCCAAAAAGGGCGGCTTAGGCAAAAATGAGCGTCTCGGTGGATTGAAAACCTGAAAAGGCGATCCAGGCAAAAATTAGAGACAATAAACAGAAATTATCCTGATAGATTGAAAACCTGAAAAGGCAATCTAGGCAAAAACAAGGATACAAAAATGACAAAGTAACTGCAGTCCGTCTGTATTTTGTCCACATGAAGAATCTTCCATCGACGGATCTTCAATCAACTTTTCTGAAGCAGCAAGCACAGTTGGAATTCAGAGTTGTTAGGGATAGTAGTGGTTATTTGCTTTCAATGTAGCCTTTTCCCAATAAATTATCATTTCCAACTTTTGTAAACAGTTCATGGAATCACGCCTTTGGCTGATTACCATTCTATCAATAAATTTGAGCCTTGTGCCTTTTGTTTGCAATCTTTGCTTTATTCTGTTTTGCAAAATAACGCTTTTATTGTGAAAATCACTTTTTGAAACTAAAATGTTTTAAATGAATTTTTACTTCAAAATTTTGAAACAAAAGCAAAAATTTTCCTTTGAATTATGGACACGGAAATAACTTCAACCGTTTCTCCAAGAGTGTTTCGATCCCCAGTGGAGTCACCAACTGCTACAGCAGTCTTCTCCTCATCAGAAATCATCAAAGGAAGGTATTCTTCTCCATAAAGAAATCCGCAGTCGAGTTTCCAATAGAATGACTTTCTCAGGAAGTTTAAAGCATGCAACTCCGATTCTTCATCAGTGAACCTCTGCACCATTGCTGCAATTTTCACCAAATATTTGTTTGAACTGTGACGCGGTCCTTTTCCCAAATATCCCTTTAGTGTCTTTGTCAAGTATTGTTAGCATGCATATAACATTCATGACATTCATACATAATAGCATCATTCATTGCATTTTTGCATTCTTCGAAATGTTTGCTTCCATATTATTGGTATAAGTCATACTTGCTCATGTAAGTACAAGTCTGTCTCCAGTAGAATATCTCCAAACAGAAAAAATACTTTTTCTTCTCATTCCCCGGCGGAGTATCCTCAAAGCAGAGAAATACATTCTCTTCTCTCTCATATTCCCCAAACAGAGAAATACATTTTCTTCTTTCTACCACATTCCCCAGTTGAGATTATCCCTCATTGGGAACAATGTCTTGATTAACTTCTTTTTTTCCAGTTCATTCCTGGATAGAACGCTGTCTGTTATTCACAAAAGCTGAAAACACGGCAAATTTCTCAAAAGATTTACCTTGTTATAGTTATCACTTTGCTGATAATTGGTAATATCTTCACAACTCATTGAGATCTGTTTTCATCATTTGTCTGTTATTCACGAAGCTGAATATTCAGTAATTTTCTCAAAATTTTACCTTGTTATAGTTATCACTTCGCTGATAATTGGTAATATCTTCTAAAATTCATTACCATGAACTATCACAGGGCTGATAATTGGTAATATCATCTTCATTTACCTTAAACATTGTCACAAGGCTGACAGAAGGTAATCTCTTTGTTTCCCAAAACGAAACGGAGGTTCACATATTCTGTGAATCATTCTCTCTCCGGCAGAGATGTCTTCACAATTTTCCCCTCACTGTGTCATTTCTTTGATATCATTTGGGTAAAAATTTTGTCAATCATTTTGCATCATCCGCATCTTTTGGTATCTTAGGTCCAAATTTTGCGTATTCTGATATTTAAGTCTCTTTACACCTATCAAAACGAAGATATTCATCTTCATCTCTCAGGTTAAAGAAACTTAAATAGGGGCATCTGTCATACCCCAAATTTTGACCTAATATACCACCTTACATTTGCATCATTTGCACAATTAACTGTTCAAACAGCATTAATCGGGTATAGCATTCACATGTCAAAATTAGGGTTTCATCAGATTTTCATCTGATTCAAGAGCTAACCAATTAGGGTTTGAGATTTTTCTATCTCATTTGATCTATCTTGATCAAAACATCAACCTCTGATCATCAGATAACAAAATTCCCTCACAGATCAATTGAGGATCGACCAATAAGGGTTTTGATCGGGCAAGAGAATTCTCTGACTTTTTGAGCAGTGGATGACTTTTTTGGATAGAGATTGGTCATCATATCTTAGATACAACCTCTTGACCTAATTTCTGGATTCAAATCATCACAGAAGTTTACAGAATTCATCAGTCGTTTTCAAAAACATCTGATGAAATTTCATCTGCACAGAAAAGTCAAACTTTGACTTTTGGTCAAATTTTTCAAAAACAAAACTTTTTCCATCATCAAAATACTTCAAATGATCCATCATGATCATAAAAAATCAAAGAATTTGAAAAAGTCAACAAAAAGTCAAAATTTCTATACTTAGAAATTTTTCTAAGTGTTAAAATTTCTCATATTTTTCAAACTTCAAGCCAATTTTTCACCTAGTTCCAATTGGAATTTGAAAAAACTCAAAACATGAAAGTTGTAGCTTGTGGAAAGATCTTTCCAAAATGTCCAAGAACTCTCAAATCCATGGAGTCTAGATATACTTTTGAAATTGAAACATAAGGCTCCATGACACTTGATTTCAAAGATCAAAACATCAAATTATAGGTGATTTTGCATTTTTCTTGTTCTAGAAGCATGCCACCTTGCCAATTAAGGATTAGAGCTGATAAATATCAATGAGAAGTAATTGCAAAGAGATAGGATCAAGTTGAATTTTTAACCATGGTTAAAAGGAAGGTTCCTTTTGCATTTATGGCAAAAATGACTAACTTGCCCTCTAAGGCAAGTCAAATTTACCAATGTCCAATTGCTTGCCTAACATTTCAGAACCTCTTGCCTATAAATAGCTCATCAAATTCAAGTTCAAACTACACCAAAACTTCACAAAAAACATGCTTTCTTCCACTTTCTTGAAAATCAAGCAATTAGTGCAAAATTGAGAAAACATAGCATTTTGAATTTGAGCTAAAAACATGATGATCTTTGGTGTCCAACATGTTTCAGAATCACTATCAAACTTGTTGCAAGCTTAAAATCAAACTGAATTCAAGATAAAATCATTTTTCATTTTTCATTTTTCAAACTTGTACAAACTGCCTAAGCAATCGAATCCTTGGCTTGGTTTGATTAAACTGTGTTGTGATCACTCAAACATCATCTATGAACCTCATAGACATGATCCAGACCTTGAACAACAACCTGTAACTGCTTTAACCTCGATTTCCAGTTTGCATTTTGAGCTTGTGCAGGTCGACTTTAGAACAATTCAGCTTGATCCATGATGTGTAGACCACTCATACACGATCCATACATGCCGCTGGTGCTCTAAAGATCAAGAAAACACAACTGGAAGTACTCTAGAACAGAAATCGATCTCAACCTCAACAGGTATGTGACCGAACTTCAAACTCCATGATTTTGTGCATCAATTGAAAAAACCTCTTGGCCAAATGTTTTCTACACCTAACACGAACCTTAACCCTCAATAAAATCAAACAATCATCAACTACAAGTCATTTAATTTGAATTCTTCGTTTTAGGGTTCATCACGATTTCCAGAAATCAAAACATGATAGGCTTAAAATAAATGCAATTAATCACCATCATCATATTCCTTGTTAAAAATCAAACAACTTTCATGTTTACATCGTGTGATTTCATCAAGAAACGAGTGATATAGGTTGGATTGAAGATTGGAGAAGACGATGAACTCTGCGCGCGTTTTTTTCAAAATTCAAATGATTTTTTATAATATATTTAACTGAATTGACATATGTTATTGGATGTATCACCGCCCCAGCGGTTGCCAGCTCACTCTTAAAACTCTCTTGCCTTGCCACGCCATCATGTCCCCGGTTCGAGCCTTGTAGGGACCAATTTTTTTTCAAACTTTTCATTTTTCATTCAAACTTTCCAATACCATGTCTACACGTGTGATAATCCACTAAACATCCCAGCGCATTTGGCCTAGTGGTTGTCTGCTTGCCTTTAAGTTCCTTTGCCACGCGTCCCACTCAATGGTCATGGGTTCAAACCCCAGCAAGACCATTCCTTTTTTACAAAACTTCATTTTTTCGTTTTTTTTATAAAACTTTCACAATTTTTTTGACCAATCAAAACTTCTCATTTTGAGATGATTTTTTAAACACTTGTCAATAAATACATCTATTTTGTGATAGTGCAAAAATTTTCAGAAAAAACTTTCATCTGATTAAATTTTAATCGAGCCGAAAACGACGTTCTGAACACTTTTCAAACCTCCTTTTAGGATGAATTTTTTTCAAGTTTTCGACTTCCGATTCTTTTCAAAACTTTTCACAAGAGAATATCACTTCTCAAAAACACTTTCAAAAACATTCTTCAAAACATTCCATCAAAACTTACATCTTTTACCATGATTGATCTGCTTTAAACGATAAACCTGAATTCGTTTTCTCTCGAATTTCTCGATCGATCATGGGCCTCCCTCACGGTGTAAGTCCCAAAACATTCTTTTTATGTATATATTTCTTTATACATATTCATTTCTTTATGTACAATTTTTCATCTGTACATAATACAGACAAACTTTCTTCCGTTTGTTTTCATCTTACACTGAACACCATTGGTATTGAAAGGAGCATTATTCCCTGTGAAACTGCTTTCAAACCAATGGGCCTCCATCACGGTGTAAGTCCCATAACATTCTTTTATGTACATAATATTTCTTTGTACATACAAATTTCATCTGTACATAATACAGATATTCCTTTTTTACTCAAGTACAGACAAACTTCGATCGTTTGTTCTCACTTCACTTGTGTATACTCAAACCAACAGTCTTTATGTACATACATATTTTCCTTGTACATAACAAATACTTTTCAAAATACAAACCAAACTTTTATCTGTACATAACACAGATACTTTTTGAAAATACTTTTTTCATAGATAAAACTTCGATCATTCGTTTCTGTTTCATCTGTACATTCACACTGAATACCATTGGTATTGAAAGGAGCATTATTCCCTGCGAAACTGCTTTCAAATCAATGGGCCACCCTTACGGTGTAAGTCCCAACCCTCCTATGTACATCCATTTTAGTCTGTACATAAAAACTCGTTCGTGTACATATTCATTTTCCTTGTACACAATTCAAACTTGTAAATAATCAAGTTACGCTCGTTCAAAACGTTCGTTGCACAGACACTTGTTTATATTTCATAAACTGCTATAAATAAACATCATGCATTGTTTATATTTCCTTCATAAACTCCTGTGAATACATATCACACACACACCTGTTTACATAACTGTCTAGTTATTAACATAACAATTAAACTAATCAATAGGTTCCCCACATTTAGCCTCCGCTTGGGCTTCATACAAGATAACTCATCCCCAGTTGAGTTAGCCTCCGCTTGGGCTTCATACAAGACATTTTATCTCCAACAGAGTATAGCCTCCGCTTGGGCTTTATACAAGACAATTCATCCCGAGCATGGGTTAGCCTTCTCTTGGGCTTCATAAAGAAACTCTCCATGAGAGTTAGCCTCCGCTTAGGCTTCATATAAGACAAACACTCCCCTGTTGAGTCAGCCTCCTCTTGGGCTTCGTTCAAAAGAACTCCTCATTGAGTTTAGCCTTCTCTTGGGCATCATACAATGAAAGAGATAGGAAATCTCTTAACAGCCTCCTCTTGGGCTCCCAATACAAAGAATCACTCGCGCTAAGATAGAACCCTGAAAGGATGGTTTCTCGGTGAAATCACTTTCAAATTCCCCAGAGAGTAAAATTTCTCGGTGAAATTGCTCTTATTCAGTAAAGGATGGTTTCTCGGTGAAATCCCTTTCAAGCCAAAACCAGCCATACCCTATAGCTTCCTCTTGAGCTTCATACAAGGACCCTCGATGACCCTCAATGTCCCTCGAAATGCCTCCTCTTGGGCTTACAATACAAGGACCCACGGGCTTCTTAAAAGCATCCCTTAAATCCAATCAATTTCTCCTCGAGATTTAGACATTTATCATCTCTATGGAAGAAGTATCTCATCTATCACATCACATACAGTAAAAAACTTTTTCAAAACTTTTCAAACTCTTTTCAAACAAAAAACATCTCTTAACAGTAAGTGGTACCGCTTGTACACTCAAGCAAAACACCCAATACTTACAGTTAAAAGATTCAATTATCTTTTTCAAAACATCTTTCTTAAACATGTAAGTGGTAACGCTTGTACACTCAAGCAAAACACCAGTAACTTACGATGAAAGATTTCATATCAATCAAACTTTTCAAAAATGTATGTGATGAAATAGATTAGATACATTTTTCATTAAGATGACATTTGTCTGTCTCTTACTAGCATACCGTTGCTTTCCACTAGCATAAGTGGGAACTACGATTGCTCTGACTTTCTCAACATCCTTTTGAGAATACGTAGGCACAAGGTCTCATCCTTGCCGAGCAAATTTCTTTCTCCCTCAGACCAAATAAACCATAGAACCCTGTAGATTCGAGCTACAAATGCTCGATTCCCACTAGGGATATGTATGCAGAAGATCCATAGATCTTTGCGAGCACAATAATAACAAACCTAGAAATCCCACATAATCTACTGTTTCTTAAAATCCAAAGGAGAAACTTTCCCAATCATAGAAATAGCAATTAAAACACACAAACATATCAAACATATTCATATATAAAGTCAGATAACTACATATATTTAGGGTGCTCCATCTATTCCTTTATATACCAATCCCCTTACTCAAAATCTCCCCGATGCGTTCGTCTAGTTTGCTAGTCGTTACGCATACTAATATCAATTGAGGGTATTTCACTTTCCCTTTTCATAATCATTAAATCATCTTTCTTGTGTTGAAAATAATAAAGCGATGCTCATGGCATCTTTATAAACAAATCAAAAGATTTAAATCGTTACGTCGAGAATCCGAACTCACGTTCGCATCCTCTAGCGTCACCCCGTGACAGGGAGGACCAGCTGAAGGAAATGTCACTTGGGAACTGGAGAGTCAGATGAAGGACTCGTATCCCGAACTTTTCGTCTAAGGTATGTTTTCGAGGACGAAAACTCTTTTAGTGGGGGAGAGTTGTGACACCCGGATTTAATTCAAATATTAAATAAATGGGAATTTAATTATTTATTTAATTAAAGTCTTAAGTATTTATATTATTGGATTAATTGGATAGATTTAATGAAGAAAGGATTGGAGGTGTGCAGAGTAAACAGTGGGTGTGAGAGTAAATCACTCTACTAATTACTAAGTATTGATTATTTATTTGGAATATTAAAAAGGAAATATAAAAAGGAAAAGAAGGGAAAAAGAAGTTTTTTTTGGAGAAAAGTCATTATACGTAGAATTGGAGAAGAGAAGAGAAGAGAGGAAAAGCCGACGCCGAGGAATTCAAGAATCATCGCGAGGTAAGGGGTGATTTCTTTCGATTAATATGTCTTATGGGTTTTGGGAATCAACTGGGTAATTGGGTATGTTAGGAAATTGAATTATAGGTTTATGGAAGGAAACCCTATTTTGTGTCGGTGTATGGAAATTGGATCATTAGTGTGTCAGATAACTAATAGGAATGAGTAAACTATGTTGTTTGATGTTATAATGGTGTAAAATGGCTTTAGATTGGTGTTTCTAATATCACAATTCGTGTTTGAAAGTTTGGAAATGATTAAGGATGCATCAAGCTGTCAAAAATAATAGATTTTACTGTTACAGGTCGTGGGAACCGGTTCCCTGTGGGGAGGAACCGGGTTCCAAGTGTTAAAATTATAAAATCTGGCATTTTTGTACGTGGGAACCGGTTCCCTGTGGGGAGGAACCGGGTTCCCCATACAAAAATCCAGGGAGACTCATTTTCAAAACGTGGGAACCGGTTCCCTGTGGGGAGGAACCGGGTTCCCCATACAAATTTCCAGGAGCGTGTATTTTTCAAATTGTGGGAACCGGGTTCTCCTAGTGAGGAACCGGTTACCACTGTGTATTTTTCCAAAACTTCTAAAACTTCAAAAATTCATATTTTCTAAACCGTAACTCCGATTCGAGTGCCGTTTTCGGCGTTATTTCTTAAATTTAAATTTCTATCTTTTGGAAAGGAAAAAATATTATTTTCTCAAAAATTATTTTTAAAAGAGTCGAGCTCCGATTTTGAAAAGTATGAATTATTTAAGGGCAATGGGGAATTAATACAAATGGTCTGAGTTACCGGATGAGAGCAAATGCATACCATGTTATATGTTGATATTCATTATGATTTGAATGTGATATATTGGTGAATTGGCATGATGTGGATTGTATTGATATTATGATCTGTGAAGTGATGTTGCATGCCTTTATGATGCATGCATGAACATTGTTAAATTGGTTCATTCCCATTGTGCGGAAGTGAGCTTGCAGAGCCAATAGACTTACCTGGTTGGAGGTGGTGAGGCTAGATTCTTGACCCAATGGTTGTGGGCGAATCATGGATTACTTGTCTTTCCACTTGTAAGCGGAGGTGGGTGAACTTGGTTCACGTTTGGTACCACATAGAGTGCATTGCATATGGGGTTGTAACATGTTAGGATGATTTCCAGTGTTGCAATTTCCATTGTTTGACATATACATGATCATTGTGTGAACTGTTTTGTGAATTGATTATGACTTTGTGTTTGTTTAATGGATTAATGTAACCGATTATTCTGTTGTATTTAAAAACGTATAATACATGTTATATTGAATTGAAATCTCACCCTTACTTTAACTATTTCAGATCCGAAGTGATTAGCTGCTTGGAGTTGGTGAGGATAGCTCTAGAGTCGAGTCAGTCAATTAGTCCGCGTGTCAGTGTCGTGCTCTGGTAGATGTAACACTAGGGAACGGTTGTTTGAAATCCTTTAATGGATATTTTAATAGTTTTGAATTGTGTCTTGATTATATATCCTGGAATAACTATTGAATGATGTATTCGGGATTTTGGGTTATGTTTCATTTCCGCTGTTAAACATAACTTTAAGTATGATTTATTTAATGATTATTCTTCAGTGAAAGCATGACAACTGTTTGGTCAATTTTTATGATTTTAAATTGTGACGCCTCTTAATTGTGGATAAAACTCTGATATTAATTCTATAAAACGCGGGTAATTAGAAGGGGTGTTACAATAGTGGTATCAGAGCATAGTCGGTCTTGTCTTAGTGTTGTTATCCCTTTTAGTATGCGACTAGTGTAAGTAACACTGTCGATACTGTGTGCTGATGTAGATTGTTTTGTAATGTTACAGAACAATGGCTGGAAGAGGTAACGGAAGGAATGATGATGCTATTGTTGAGGCTTTGGGAATGTTAGCTGGAGTGCTCGGAGGGAATCAGCAGGGGGCTGCGATTGGTGCTGATAGACAATTGGGGAATTTTCAGAGGAATAATCCTCCGTTGTTCAAGGGTGCACATGATCCCGAGGGTGCTCAGAAGTGGTTGAAGGAGATCGAGAGGATCTTCAGAGTGATTGATTGTGCTGAAGGGCTGAAGGTGAGGTATGGTACTCACATGTTGGCAGAGGAAGCTGATGACTGGTGGGTTACTACCAGGACTGAATTGGAAGAGGATGGAATTGCATTGACTTGGGTTGTGTTCAGGAGAGCTTTTCTGAGAAGGTATTTTCCTGAAGACATTCGGGGTAAGAAAGAGATTAAATTTCTGGAGCTCAAGCAAGGCAACAAGTCTGTGAGTGAGTATGCAACGAAGTTCACTGAGTTAGCAAATTATTATGCTAATTACCCTAACGATGCAGATGGAGAATTTCCAAATGTATCAAGTTTGAGAATGGACTGCGTGATGAGATCAAGCAGGGTATCAGGTATCAGCGTATTAGGAGGTTCCCTGATTTGGTTGACTGTAGTAGGATTCTAGAAGAAGATCTTGCTAGTACTAAGGCGAATGCTCGTAATTATCGACCGTAAGGGTAGAGACGGATGGATCGCGGTAAGCCTTATGATAGGAATAATCGAATCGGAGGTTGGAAGAAGCCTAGTGGGGGAGACTCTGGTTCTTCTGGTTCTTCCGTAAGGTGCTACAGATATGGTGAATTGGGTCACCGATCTCTTGAATGCAAGACTGATGCGAGGAAGTGCAACAATTGTGGAAGATTTGGTCATTTAGGCTGAGTGTAGATCCCGAAGGATAACTTGTTACAATGGCGAAGAAGGACACACTCGTCCAGTGTACTAAGCCAAAGAAAGAGAGTGGTGGGAAAGTGTTCGCTGTCGGGATCAGAGGTTAAGCCAGATGATCGGTTGATTAAAGGTACATGTTTTATTAATGGCATACCTTTAATTGCAATTATTGATACTGGAGCGACACATTCTTTTATTTCTTTGGATTGTGCTAAGAGATTGAATATGGAAATTTCTAATTTGGATAATTTCCGGGTTCGTTGACTAGTATGTGTGTAGGAATTGTCCTATCGTTATTTTCGATAGAGGTTTCGGTATGGATTTAGTGTGCCTACCTGTAGAACAACTTGATATTATCCTTGGAATGAACTGGTTGGTCTTCAACCAGGTTCATATCAATTGTTTTGAGAAGACGGTTATATTTCCTGAGGTAGCTAAAGTTGAAGAGGTGACCATGTCAGTTAAGCAGATGAATTCAGCTGTCAGAGATGGTGCTGTAGTGTTTATGTTGTATTCTTCAACGGAAGTGAAGGGGAAGGCTAAGAGTGGTGAGTTACCTGTTGTGAATGAGTTTCCAGAAGTGTTTTCGGAAGATGTTAGTGAACTACCACCGGAGAGAGAAGTGGAGTTTACTATCGATTTGATTCCTGGAACTAGTTCGGTGTCGATGGCGCCTTATCGCATGTCGGCATCTGAGCTGTCTAAACTGAAGAAACAATTAGAAGAGTTGTTGGAGAAGAAGTTCATTCGGCCTAGTGTTTCGCCGTGGGGTGCACCGGTGTTGTTGGTTAAGAAGAAGGAAGGTACGATGAGACTAGACTGTGTGTCGACTACAGACAGTTGAATAAAGTGACAATCAAGAATCGGTATCCACTGCCGAGGATTGATGACTTGATGGATCAGTTGGTTGGAGCTTGTGTATTTAGTAAAATTGATCTGAGGTCTGGATATCATCAGATTCGTGTTAAGTCGGAAGATATTCAGAAGACTGCGTTTAGAACGAGGTATGGGCACTACGAATATTCTGTTATGCCATTTGGAGTTACTAATGCACCTGGTGTGTTTATGGAGTATATGAACAGGATATTTCATCCGTATCTTGACAAGTTCGTGGTGGTGTTTATTGACGATATTCTGATCTATTCAAAGGATGATGAGGAGCATGCAAAGCATCTCAGAGTTGTATTGGAATTGTTGAAGGAAAAGAAACTTTATGCGAAATTGTCGAAGTGCGAGTTTTGGTTAAGCGAAGTGAGTTTTCTTGGTCATGTGATTTCCAAAAAATGGTATTGCTGTAGACCCTACAAAAGTAGAAGCGGTATCTCAGTGGGAAGCGCCGAAGAATGCTTCAGAGATTCGTAGTTTTCTTGGTTTGGCAGGTTACTACAGGAAATTCATTGAGGGATTTTTGAAGTTAGCATTACCGTTGACTAAGTTAACCAGAAAAGGGCAAGTGTTTATTTGGGATGCAGATTGTGAGAAAGGATTCCAAGAATTGAAGAGGAGGTTGACTAGTGCTCCGATTTTAATTTTGCCGAATCCGGAAGAATCTTTCGTGGTGTATTGTGATGCGTCCTTGATGGGTTTAGGAGGTGTTTTGATGCAAGATAGGCAAGTTGTGGCTTATGCTTCAAGACAGTTGAAGACTCATGAAAGGAATTACCCGACTCATGATTTAGAGTTGGCGGCTGTTGTGTTTGTGTTGAAATTATGGAGGCATTACCTGTATGGTTCGCGGTTTGAAGTGTTCAGTGATCATAAGAGCCTGAAGTATCTCTTCGATCAGAAGGAGTTAAATATGATGCAGAGGAGATGGTTAGAATTTCTCAAGGATTACGATTTTGGTTTGAATTACCATCCTGGTAAGGCAAACGTCGTGGCAGACGCGTTGAGCAGGAAATCCTTGCATATGTCGATGTTGATGGTTCGTGAATTGGATTTAGTGGAACAATTCAGAGACTTGAGTTTGGTATGTGAGACTACTTCGAATAGTGTGAAGTTGGGCATGTTGAAGCTGACTAGTGGTATTTTGGAAGAGATTCGAAATGGGCAGAAGTCTGATGTTGGTTTGGTAGATAAGCTGACATTGATTAACCAAGGTCAAGGAGGTGAGTTCCGAATTGATGAGAATGGCGTTATGAGATTTGGTGATAGGGTGTGTGATCCGGATGTTAAGAAAATTAGATAAAATTTGAAGAAAATATCATGAAATTTGAAGTGAAATTAAATCTTGAGAAATTTGATAAAAGTGAATATAAACCTTAAGAAAATCTGACGAAATTTGAAGTAAACAAAAATTTTACGAAAAGGATGAAATTTGAAGAAAATCTGAAGAAAGTATAATGAAATTTGAACTAACCATAAATCTTAAGAAAATAGGATGGAATTTGAAGAAAATATCATGAAATTTGAAGTAAATATATATCTTAAGAAATTTGATGAAATTTGAAGTTAGTATAAACCTTAAGTAAATCTGATGA